>JADLZK010013302.1:0-132638 GCA_015847255.1 Hyparrhenia diplandra
ATTTACGGCGATTGGCGGATTTTTCGACCAAGATAGATCCGATCGCCACGAAAAGTGACACTGTTGGAAGCCCAGCGAGGATAACAATTCAACGTATCAAAAGTAAGAGATCTTACACGAGTATCACGTGGCGAGAGAGACAAAGATGTGCCATTTTGGCCTCTCGGATTAGAAGCGGATTTACGTCACAAAGCATTTACGATTGTGGTTTGACCAAGATAGATCCGATTGCCATGAAAAGTGACTGTTGGAAGCCTTATTTCTTAGAAGAGGATAGAAAGTATAATTCTTACGAGGTATCATGTGGGGCAGCTAAGGAGCCAAAGATGCCATTTTGGCCTCCATTTAGGAAATTTACGTCAAGATTTAAGCGATTGGCATATTTTTGACCAAGATAGATCGGTCGGCTACAATTTTGGACAGTTGGAAGCTAGCGGGGATGTATTTTGAAATCAAGTAAAAATTACGATACGGTATCAAGGCGTGAAAAGAGAAAAAGAGGTCATTACGGCCTCAGGATTCGAGGCGGATTACGTCAACATTTGTAGGTGGCGGTTTGATAAGAGATGGGTAGTGCCAAGAAAATTGACCTGTTGGAAGCCCAACGGGACCCTAATTTAACGGATCGAAAAGTAAGAATTCTGCAGGTATCACGTGGGGAAGTGGATTGCCATTTAGGAGCCCAAAGATGCCATTTGGCCTCCCATTTACGAAAAGTGACATGTTGATTCTAAGCGGTGACATTTTTTGATTCAGTAACTCAATGGCGTAGTGATTGCGGGCTCCGTCTGGCTAGTAGAAAGCTATTTTTGAAATCCATAAGTCCATGTCGATAGGCATCGCGTACCAAAATGTAAATTCTTCGGTGTAAAAGCGGCGGTTTTCAAAAGAGGTCATTTTGGCCTCGTTCGTGCGATTTACGTCAACATTTATGGAAATTGGTAGATTTTGACCAAGATGAATCGGTCGCCATGAAAAGTGACTGTTGGAAGCCACACGCGGATGTAATTCAACGTATCGAAAAGTAAAATTCTTACGGTATCACGTGGGCAATTTGAAGAGACAAAAGATGCCATTTTGGCCTCTCGATCTGATTCGGTCAACATTTACGCGGATTAATTTAGATTTTTGACCAAAGATAGATCCAGTCGCCACAAAAAGTGACCTGTTGGAAGCCCTGATAGGATGTAATTTAAATATCAAAAAGTAAAATTCTTCTGGTATCACATGGGCAATTTGAAGAGACAAAGATGCCATTTTGGCCTCCGTTTGTCGATTTAATGTCCAGCATATGCGCGATTGGTAGATTTTGACCAAGATAGATCACGTAAGCCATGAAAAGTGACTGTTGGAAGCCCAACAGGATGTAATTCAATGTATCAAAATGTAAATTCTTACGGGTATCACGTGGGCAGAATTTGAAGAGACAAATGATGCCATTTTGGCCTCGGATTCGTGCGAGATTTGTCAACATTTAAGCGATTGGTAGATTTTTGACCAAGATAGATCAGTCGCCACGAAAAGTGACTGTTGGAAGCCCAACGGGATGTAATTCAACGTATCAAAAAGTAAAATTCTTACACAGGGTATCACGTGGGCGACTGAAGAGAAAAAGATGCCATTTTGGCCTCAGTTCGAGCAGATTTCTGTCAGCATTTACGGAGATTGGCGGATTTTTGACCAAGATAGATCCGGTCGCCATGAATTAGTGACTGTTGGAAGCCCAACATGACCTAATTTAGAGGATCGAAAAGTATAATTCTTACGTTTATCACGTGGGCGGCTAAGGAGCCCAAAGATGCCATTTTGGCCTCCATTTAGGGAAATTTACGTCAAGATTCCCTAGCGGTGACATTTTTTGAGTTCAAGTAACTCCAATCGTAGTGATTACGGACTCTGTGCGAAGCTAGTAGAAAGCTATTTTGAAATCCATAAGTCCAAAATTCTTAGGCATCGCGAGGCTCGCAAAAAATTGCCGGTTTTCAAAAGAGGTCATTTTGGCCTCCGTTCGAGGCGATTTCTGTCAACATTTATGGAGATTGGCAGATTTTGACCAAGATAGATCCGATCGCCATGAAAAGTGACCTGTTGGAAGCCCAACAGGATGTAATTTGCGTTATCAAAAAGTAAAATTCTTCGGGTATCACGTGGGCGGTGAAGAGACAAAAGATGCCATTTTGGCCCTGTTCGGGCGGATTTACGTCAACGATTGGTAGATTTTTGACCAAGATAGATCCAGTCGCCATGAAAAGTGACTGTTGGAAGCCTAACGAGGATGTAATTTAACGTATCAAAAAGTAAAATTCTTAAAGGTATCACATGGGTATTTGAAGAGACAAAAGATGCCATTTGGCCTCCGTTCGGGCAGATTTACGTCAACATATTGGCGATTGGTAGATTTTTGACCAAGATAGATCAATCGCCATGAAAAGTGACTGTTGGAAGCCTGAGGGGATGTAATTCAACGTATCAAAATGTAAAATTCTTACAGGTATCACGTGGGCGGTGAAGAGACAAATGATGCCATTTTGGCCTCCGGATTCGTGTAGATTTCGTCAACATTTATGGAGATTGGTAGATTTTTTGACCAAGATAGATCCGGTCGCCATGAAAAGTGTGACTGTTGGAAGCCCAACAGGATGTAATTCAAGAGGTATCAAAAAGTAAAATTCTTACAGGTATCACGTGGGGCAGCTGAAGAGAAAAAGATGCCATTTTGGCCTCCATTTGGGAAATTTCTATCAACATTTACGGCGATTGACATTTTTTGACCAAGATAATCCAATCGCCATGTGATGACTGTTGGAAGCCCAACATGACCTAATTTAGAGGATCGAAAAGTGAAATTCTTAAGGTTATCACGTGGGGCATCTAAGGAGCCCAAAGATGCCATTTGGTTTCCAAAGGAAATTTACGGCCTCAAGATTCTAGCGGTGACATTTTTCAACATTTATGGAGTAACTCCAATAGATTTTGACCAAGGATAGATCGAAGCTAGTTTTTTCAAAAGCTATTTTTGAAATCCCAACGAGGATGTAATTTTGACCAAATGTTATTGAAAAGTCTGCAAAATTGACGGTTTTCAACGTGGGTCATTGAAGAGACAAAAGATGCCATTTTGGCCCTCTGTTCAACATTTATGGAGATTGGCAGATTTTGACCAAGATAGATCCGGTCGCCATGAAAAGTGACTGTTGGAAGCCCTAACGAGGATGTAATTTAACGTATCAAAAAGTAAAATTCTTAAAGGTATCACATGGGCGCTGAAGAGACAAAAAGATGCCATTTTGGCCTCCGTTCGTGCGAGATTTACGTCAACATATGGCGATTGGTAGATTTTGACCAAGATAGATCTGTCGCCATGAAAAGTGACTGTTGGAAGCCCAACAGGATGTAATTCAACGTATCAAAATGTAAAATTCTTAAAGGTATCACGTGGGCATTTGAAGAGACAAATGATGCCATTTTGGCCTCCGTTCGTGCAGATTTACGTCAACATTTCTGGCGATTGGTAGATTTTTGACCAAGATAGATCCGGTCGCCACGAAAAGTGACTGTTGGAAGCCCAACGAGGATGTAATTCAACGTATCAAAAAGTAAAATTCTTACGGGTATCACGTGGGCGGTGAAGAGACAAAAAGATGCCATTTTGGCCTCGGATTCGGCAGATTTACGTCAACATTTACGGAGATTGGCGGATTTTTGACCAAGATAGATCCGGTCGCCATGAAAAGTGACTGTTGGAAGCCCAACATGACCTAATTTAGAGGATCGAAAAGTATAATTCTTACATTTATCACGTGGGGCGGCTAAGGAGCCCAAAGATGCCATTTTGGCCTCCATTTAGGGAAATTTCTGTCAAGATTCTAGCGGTGACATTTTTTTGAGTTCCGTAACTCAATCGTAGTGATTACGGACTCCGTGCGAAGCTAGTAGAAAGCTATTTTTTGAAATCCATAAGTCCATGTCGATAGGCATCGCGAAGGCTCGCAAAATTGACGGTTTTCAAAGAGGTCATTACGGCCTCCGTTCGAGGCGGATTTCGTCAACATTTATGGAGATTGGCGATTTTGACCAAGATAGATCAGTCGCCATGAAAAGTGTGACTGTTGGAAGCCCAACGGGATGTAATTTGCGTTATTGAAAAGTAAAATTCTTACGGGTATCACGTGGGCAAATTTGAAGAGACAAAAGATGCCATTTTGGCCTCTGTTCGGGCGGATTTACGGCGATTGGTAGATTTTTGACCAAGATAGATCCGGTCACCACGAAAAGTGACTGTTGGAAGCCTAACGAGGATGTAATTTAACGTATCGAAAAGTAAAATTCTTACAGGTATCACATGGGCGTGAAGAGACAAAAGATGCCATTTTGGCCTGTTCATGCGATTTTCGTCAACATATCGGCGATTGGTAGATTTTCAAGATAGATTCTCGCCATGAAAAGTGACTGTTGGAAGCCCAACAGGATGTAATTCAACGTATCAAAATGTAAAATTCTTACGGGTATCACGTGGGCGGCTGAAGAGACAAATGATGCCATTTTGGCCTCCATTATTTTCCGTCAACATTTACGGCGATTGGTAGATTTTGACCAAGATAGATCCGGTCGCCACGAAAAGTGACTGTTGGAAGCCCAACAGGATGTAATTCAACGTATCAAAAAGTAAAATTCTTACAGGTATCACGTGGGCGCTGAAGAGACAAAAGATGCCATTTTGGCCTCCGTTTAGGGCGATTTCTGTCAACATTTACGGAGATTGGCGGATTTTTGACCAAGATAGATCGACTCGCCATGAAAGCTATTTTGAAATGTTGGAAGCCCAACATGACCTAATTTAGAGGATCGAAAAGTATAATTCTTACATTTATCACGTGGGGCAGCTAAGGAGCCCAAAGATGCCATTTGGCCTCCATTTAGGGAAATTTACGTCAAGATTCTAGCGGTGACATTTTTGAGTTCCGTAACTCAATCGTAGTGATTTTGGACTCCGTGCGAAGCTAGTAAGCTATTTTTGAAATCCATAAGTCCATGTCCATAGGCACAGGATGTAGGCAGGCCGAAGGCTCGCAAAATTACGGGTTTCAAAAAGAGGTCATTTTGGCCTCCGTTCGGGCGATTCTGTCAACATTTATGGAGATTGGTAGATTTTGACCAAGATAGATCGAGTCGCCACGAAAAGTGACTGTTGGAAGCCCAACGAGGATGTAATTCAACGTTATCAAAAAAGTAAAATTCTTACGGGTATCACGTGGGCAATTTGAAGAGACAAAAGATGCCATTTTGGCCTGTTCGGGCAGATTTCGTCGATTTGGTAGATTTTTGACCAAGATAGATCCGGTCACCATGAAAAGTGACTGTTGGAAGCCTAACGAGGATGTAATTTAACGTATCGAAAAGTAAAATTCTTACGGGTATCACATGGGCGCTGAAGAGACAAAGATGCCATTTTGGCCTCCGACAAAGATTTCTGTCAACATTTGGCGATTGGTAGATTCAAGATAGATCCGGATTTCTCGGAGCGTGAAATGAAAAGTGACTGTTGGAAGCCCAACGGGATGTAATTCAACGTATCAAAATGTAAAATTCTTACGGGTATCACGTTTGAAGAGACAAATGATGCCATTTTGGCCTGATGCCATTTTCGTCTGCAGATTTACGTCAACATTTCTGGCGATTGGTAGATTTTTGACCAAGATAGATCATCGCCACGAAAAGTGACTGTTGGAAGCCCAACGAGGATGTAATTCAACGTATCAAAAAGTAAAATTCTTACAGGTATCACGTGGGCTTGCAAATTTGAAGAGACAAAAGATGCCATTTTGGCCTCCGTTCTGCGAGATTTCTGTCAGCATTTACGGAGATTGGCGGATTTTTGACCAAGATAGATCCGTCGCCATGAAAAGTGACTGTTGGAAGCCCAACATGACCTAATTTAGAGGATCAAAAAGTATAATTCTTACAGTTATCACGTGGAAGGCGACTAAGGAGCCCAAAAGATGCCATTTTGGCCTCCATTTAGGGAAATTTCTGTCAAGATTCCTAGCGGTGACATTTTTTGAGTTCAAGATAACTCCAATCGTAGTGATTGTTGGACTCCGTGCGAAGGCTAGTAGAAAGCTATATTTTGAAATCCATAAGTCCATGTCGATAGGCATCGCGAAGGCTCGCAAAATTGACGGTTTTCAAAAGAGGTCATTTTGGCCTCCGTTCGGGCGAGATTCTGTCAACATTTATGGAGATTGGTAGATTTTGACCAAGATAGATCCGGTCGCCATGAAAAGTGACCTGTTGGAAGCCCAACGGGATGTAATTTAACGTTATCGAAAAGTAAAATTCTTACAGGTATCACGTGGGGCGGCTAAGAGACAAAAAGATGCCATTTGGGCAAATTTATATCAAGATTCTAAGCGGTGATTTTTTGAGAGACAAAAGATGCCATTTGGAAGCTATTTGAGGATGTAATTTAACGTTAGTCCGGGTAAAATTCTTACAGGGTATCACATGGGCAGCTGAAGAGACAAAAGATGCCATTTTGGAAAGGGCTTTGTTGACCAATCAACATTTATGGCGATTGGTAGATTTTTGACCAAGATAGATGTCGCCATGAAAAAGTGACCTGTTGGAAGCCCAACGAGGATGTAATTTAACGTATCAAAAGTAAAATTCTTACGGGTATCACATGGGCAGCTGAAGAGACAAAAGATGCCATTTTGGCCTCAGTTCGTGCAGATTTACGTCAACATTGGCGATTGGTAGATTTTTGACCAAGATAGATCTGTCGCCATGAAAAGTGACTGTTGGAAGCCCAACAGGATGTAATTCAACGTATCAAAATGTAAAATTCTTACAGGTATCACGTGGGCGGTGAAGAGACAAATGATGCCATTTTGGCCTCCGTTCGTGCAGATTTGTCAACATTTACGGCGATTGGTAGATTTTTGACCAAGATAGATCGGTCGCCACGAAAAGTGACTGTTGGAAGCCCAACAGGATGTAATTCAACGTATCAAAAAGTAAAATTCTTACAGGTATCACGTGGGCATTTGAAGAGACAAAAGATGCCATTTTGGCCTCGGATTTCGGCGATTTACGTCAACATTTACGGAGATTGGCGGATTTTTGACCAAGATAGATCCAGTTGCCATGAAAAGTGACCTGTTGGAAGCCCAACATGACCTAATTTAGAGGATCGAAAAGTATAATTCTTACGGTTATCACGTGGGGCAGCTAAGGAGCCCAAAGATGCCATTTGGCCTCCATTTAGGGAAATTTACGTCAAGATTCTAGCGGTGACATTTTTTGAGTTCCGTAACTCAATCGTAGTGATTCTGGACTCCGTGCGAAGCTAGTAGAAAGCTATTTTTGAAATCCATAAGTCCATGTCGATAGGCATCGAAGGCTCGCAAAATTGACGGTTTTCAAAAGAGGTCATTTTGGCCTCCGTTCGGGGCGATTTACGTCAACATTTATGGAGATTGGTAGATTTTGACCAAGATAGATCCGGTCGCCACGAAAAGTGACCTGTTGGAAGCCCAACGGGATGTAATTTAACGTTATCGAAAAGTAAAATTCTTACGAGGTATCACGTGGGCGGAATTTTGAAGAGACAAAAGATGCCATTTTGGCCTCTGTTCGAGGCGGATTTCTGGCGGCATTTAGATTTTGACCAAGATAGATCCAGTCGCCACGAAAAGTGACTGTTGGAAGCCCAACGAGGATGTAATTTAACGTATCAAAAAGTAAAATTCTTACAGGTATCACATGGGCAGCTGAAGAGACAAAAGATGCCATTTTGGCCTCCGTTCGTGCGAGATTTACGTCAACATATCGGCGATTGGTAGATTCAAGATAGATCTGTCGCCACGAAAAGTGACTGTTGGAAGCCCAACAGGATGTAATTCAACGTATCAAAATGTAAAATTCTTACAGGTATCACGTGGGCGGTGAAGAGACAAATGATGCCATTTTGGCCTCCGTTCGTCTTGATTTGTCAACATTTACGGCGATTGGTAGATTTTTGACCAAGATAGATCCGGTCGCCACGAAAAGTGACTGTTGGAAGCCCAACAGGATGTAATTCAACGTATCAAAAGTAAAATTCTTACGGGTATCACGTGGGCGCTGAAGAGACAAAAGATGCCATTTTGGCCTCCGTTCGAGCAGATTTCTGTCAACATTTACGGAGATTGGCGGATTTTTGACCAAGATAGATCAGTTGCCATGAAAAGTGACTGTTGGAAGCCCAACATGACCTAATTTAGAGGATAGAAAAGTATAATTCTTACAGTTATCACGTGGGGCAGCTAAGGAGCCCAAAGATGCCATTTTGGCCTCCATTTAGGGAAATTTACGTCAAGATTCCTAGCGGTGACATTTTTTGAGTTCCGTAAACTCCAATCGTAGTGATTACGGACTCGTGCGTAAAGCTAGTAGAAAGCTATTTTTTGAAATCCATAAGTCCATGACCGATAGGCATCGCCATGAAGGCTCGCAAAATTAACGGTTTTCAAAAGAGGTCATTCACGGCCTCCGTTAAAAAGATGCCATTTTGGCCTCCATTTAGGAAATGCCATTACGTCAACATTTATGGAGATTGGTAGATTTTGACCAAGATAGATCCGGTCGCCACGAAAAGTGACTGTTGGAAGCCCAACGGGATGTAATTTAACGTTATCGAAAAGTAAAATTCTTACGGGTATCACGTGGGCGGTGAAGAGACAAAAGATGCCATTTTGGCCGGCGACATTTCGGGCAGATTCTGGCGATTGGTAGATTTTGACCAAGATAGATCCAGTCACCAATTGAAAAAAAGTGATTTTGTTGGAAGCCCAACATTTAGGATGTAATTTAACGTATCGAAAAGTAAAATTCTTACGGGTATTCATGGGCGGTGAAGAGACAAAAGATGCCATTTTGGCCTCCGTTCATGCGATTTACGTCAACATATCTGGCGATTGGTAGATTCAAGATAGATCCTGTCGCCACGAAAAGTGACTGTTGGAAGCCCAACAGGATGTAATTCAACGTATCAAAATGTAAAATTCTTACAGGTATCACGTGGGCGGTGAAGAGACAAATGACATTTTTGCCATTTTGGCCTCCATTCGATGCGATTTACGTCAACATTTCTGGCGATTGGTAGATTTTTGACCAAGATAGATCCGGTCGCCACGAAAAGTGACTGTTGGAAGCCCAACAGGATGTAATTCAACGTATCAAAAAGTAAAATTCTTACGGGTATCACGTGGGCAATTTGAAGAGACAAAAGATGCCATTTTGGCCTCGTTCGAGCAGATTTCTGTCAACATTTACGGAGATTGGCGGATTTTTGACCAAGATAGATCCGGTCGCCATGAAAAGTGACTGTTGGAAGCCCAACATGACCTAATTTAGAGGATCGAAAAGTATAATTCTTACGGTTATCACGTGGGGCAGCTAAGGAGCCCAAAGATGCCATTTTGGCCTCCATTTAGGAAATTTCTGTCAAGATTCCTAGCGGTGACATTTTTTGAGTTCCGTAACTCTCAATCGTAGTGATTACGGACTCCGTCTTGCGAAGCTAGTAGAAAGCTATTTTTGAAATCCATAAGTCCATGTCGATAGGCATCGCGAAGGCTCGCAAAATTGACGGTTTTCAAAAGAGGTCATTACGGCCTCCGTTCGGGCAGATTTCTGTCAACATTTATGGAGATTGGTAGATTTTGACCAAGATAGATCCAGTCGCCACGAAAAGTGACTGTTGGAAGCCCAACGAGGATGTAATTTAACGTTATCGAAAAGTAAAATTCTTACGGGTATCACGTGGGGCGGTGAAGAGACAAAAGATGCCATTTTGGCCTCTGTTCGGGCAGATTTCTGGCGATTGGTAGATTTTTGACCAAGATAGATCCAGTCACCACGAAAAGTGACATGTTGGAAGCCCAATAGGATGTAATTTAACGTATCAAAAGTAAAATTCTTAAAGGGTATCACATGGGCATTTGAAGAGACAAAAGATGCCATTTTGGCCTCCGTTCGTGTGATTTCTGTCAACATATCTCGGCGATTGGTAGATTCAAGATAGATCCTGTCGCCACGAAAAGTGACCTGTTGGAAGCCCAACAGGATGTAATTCAACGTATCAAAATGTAAAATTCTTACAGGTATCACGTGGGCGGTGAAGAGACAAATGATGCCATTTTGGCCTCCGTTCGTGCGATTTCGTCAACATTTACGGCGATTGGTAGATTTTTGACCAAGATAGATCCGGTCGCCACGAAAAGTGACTGTTGGAAGCCCAACAGGATGTAATTCAACGTATCAAAAAGTAAAATTCTTACAGGTATCACGTGGGCGGTGAAGAGACAAAAGATGCCATTTTGGCCTCCGATTCGAGCGATTTACGTCAACATTTCGGAGATTGGCGGATTTTTGACCAAGATAGATCCGGTTGCCATGAAAAGTGACTGTTGGAAGCCCAACATGACCTAATTTAGAGGATAGAAAAGTATAATTCTTACAGTTATCACGTGGGGCAGCTAAGGAGCCCAAAGATGCCATTTTGGCCTCCATTTAGGGAAATTTCTGTCAAGATTCCTAGCGGTGACATTTTTTGAGTTCCGTAACTCCAATCGTAGTGATTCTGGACTCCGTGCGAAGCTAGTAGAAAGCTATTTTTGAAATCCATAAGTCCATGTCTGATAGGCATCGTGAAGGCTCGCAAAATTGACGTTTTCAAAAGAGGTCATTACGGCCTCCGTTCGGGCAGATTTCGTCAACATTTATGGAGATTGGTAGATTTTGACCAAGATAGATCCGATCGCCACGAAAAGTGACCTGTTGGAAGCCCAACGGGGATGTAATTTAACGTTATCGAAAAGTAAAATTCTTACAGGGGTATCACGTGGGCGGTGAAGAGACAAAAGATGCCATTTTGGCCTCTGTTCGGGCAGATTTCTGGCGATTGGTAGATTTTTGACCAAGATAGATCCAGTCACCACGAAAAGTGACCTGTTGGAAGCCCAACAGGATGTAATTTAACGTATCAAAAAGTAAAATTCTTACAGGTATCACATGGGCGTTTGAAGAGACAAAAGATGCCATTTTGGCCTCCGATTCGTGCAGATTTACGTCAACATATCTGGCGATTGGTAGATTCAAGATAGATCCTGTCGCCACGAAAAGTGACCTGTTGGAAGCCCAACAGGATGTAATTCAACGTATCAAAATGTAAAATTCTTACAGGTATCACGTGGGCGGTGAAGAGACAAATGATGCCATTTTGGCCTCCATTCGTGCGATTTCTGTCAACATTTACGGCGATTGGTAGATTTTTGACCAAGATAGATCCAGTCGCCACGAAAAGTGACTGTTGGAAGCCCAACAGGATGTAATTCAACGTATCAAAAGTAAAATTCTTACAGGTATCACGTGGGCGGTGAAGAGACAAAAGATGCCATTTTGGCCTCCGTTCGGCGATTTCGTCAACATTTACGGAGATTGGCGGATTTTTGACCAAGATAGATCCAGTTGCCATGAAAAGTGACCTGTTGGAAGCCCAACATGACCTAATTTAGAGGATAGAAAAGTATAATTCTTACAGTTATCACGTGGGGCAGCTAAGGAGCCCAAAGATGCCATTTGGCCTCCATTTAGGGAAATTTACGTCAAGATTCCTAGCGGTGACATTTTTTGAGTTCCGTAACTCCAATCGTAGTGATTACGGACTCCGTGCGAAGCTAGTAGAAAGCTATTTTTGAAATCCATAAGTCCATGTCGATAGGCATCGCGAAGGCTCGCAAAATTGACGGTTTTCAAAAGAGGTCATTCGGCCTCCGTTCGAGGCGATTTACGTCAACATTTATGGAGATTGGTAGATTTTGACCAAGATAGATCCGGTCGCCACGAAAAGTGACTGTTGGAAGCCCAACAGGATGTAATTTAACGTTATCGAAAAGTAAAATTCTTACAGGTATCACGTGGGCGGTGAAGAGACAAAAGATGCCATTTTGGCCTCTGTTCGGGCAGATTTCGGCGATTGGTAGATTTTTGACCAAGATAGATCCGGTCACCACGAAAAGTGACTGTTGGAAGCCCAACAGGATGTAATTTAACGTATCAAAAAGTAAAATTCTTAAAGGTATCACATGGGCGGTGAAGAGACAAAAGATGCCATTTTGGCCTCGGATTCGTGCTGATTTACGTCAACATATCGGCGATTGGTAGATTCAAGATAGATCTGTCGCCACGAAAAGTGACTGTTGGAAGCCCAACGGGATGTAATTCAACGTATCAAAATGTAAAATTCTTATAGGTATCACGTGGGCGGTGAAGAGACAAATGATGCCATTTTGGCCTCCATTCGTGCAGATTTTGTCAATATTTACGGCGATTGGTAGATTTTTGACCAAGATAGATCCGATCGCCACGAAAAGTGACTGTTGGAAGCCCAACAGGATGTAATTCAACGTATCAAAAAGTAAAATTCTTACAGGTATCACGTGGGCATTTGAAGAGACAAAAGATGCCATTTTGGCCTCCGTTCGGCGATTTACGTCAACATTTACGGAGATTGGCGGATTTTTGACCAAGATAGATCCGGTTGCCATGAAAAGTGACTGTTGGAAGCCCAACATGACCTAATTTAGAGGATAGAAAAGTATAATTCTTACGGTTATCACGTGGGGCGGCTAAGGAGCCCAAAGATGCCATTTTGGCCTCCATTTAGGGAAATTTCTGTCAAGATTCCTAGCGGTGACATTTTTTGAGTTCCGTAACTCCAATCGTAGTGATTCGGACTCCGTGCTGGAAGCTAGTAGAAAGCTATTTTTTGAAATCCATAAGTCCATGTCGATAGGCATCGCGAAGGCTCGCAAAATTGACGGTTTTCAAAAGAGGTCATTTCGGCCTCCGTTCGGGCGATTTCGTCAACATTTATGGAGATTGGTAGATTTTGACCAAGATAGATCCGGTCGCCACGAAAAGTGACTGTTGGAAGCCCAACAGGATGTAATTTAACGTTATCGAAAAGTAAAATTCTTACGGGTATCACGTGGGCGGTGAAGAGACAAAAGATGCCATTTTGGCCTCTGTTCGGGCAGATTTATCGGCGATTGGTAGATTTTTGACCAAGATAGATCCAGTCACCACGAAAAGTGACTGTTGGAAGCCCAACAGGATGTAATTTAACGTATCAAAAGTAAAATTCTTAAAGGTATCACATGGGCGTTGAAGAGACAAAAGATGCCATTTTGGCCTCCGTTCGATGCTTGATTTACGTCAACATATCTGGCGATTGGTAGATTCAAGATAGATCCTGTCGCCACGAAAAGTGACTGTTGGAAGCCCAACGAGGATGTAATTCAACGTATCAAAATGTAAAATTCTTATAGGTATCACGTGGGCAAAATTGAAGAGACAAATGATGCCATTTTGGCCTCCATTCGTGCGAGATTTACATGTCAATATTTACGGCGATTGGTAGATTTTTGACCAAGATAGATCGGTCGCCACGAAAAGTGACTGTTGGAAGCCCAACAGGATGTAATTCAACGTATCAAAAAGTAAAATTCTTACGGGTATCACGTGGGCGGTGAAGAGACAAAAGATGCCATTTTGGCCTCCGTTCGAGATTTTCTGTCAACATTTACGGAGATTGGCGGATTTTTGACCAAGATAGATCCAGTTGCCATGAAAAGTGACTGTTGGAAGCCCAACATGACCTAATTTAGAGGATAGAAAAGTATAATTCTTACGAGTTATCACGTGGGGCGAGCTAAGGAGCCCAAAGATGCCATTTTGGCCTCCATTTAGGGAAATTTACGTCAAGATTCTAGCGGTGACATTTTTTGAGTTCCGTAACTCCAATCGTAGTGATTACGGACTCCGTTGGAAAGCTAGTATGTAAGCTATTTTTGAAATCCATAAGTCCAATTCGATAGGCATCGCGAAGGCTTGCAAAATTGACGGTTTTCAAAAGAGGTCATTCGGCCTCCGTTCGAGGCAGATTTACGTCAACATTTATGGAGATTGGTAGATTTTGACCAAGATAGATCCGGTCGCCACGAAAAGTGACTGTTGGAAGCCCAACAGGATGTAATTTAATGTTATTGAAAAGTAAAATTCTTACAGGTATCACGTGGGCGTTGAAGAGACAAAAGATGCCATTTTGGCCTCTGTTCGGGCAGTCAACATATGGCGCGATTGGTAGATTTTTGACCAAGATAGATCCAGTCACCATGAAAAGTGACTGTTGGAAGCCCAACAGGATGTAATTTAACGTATCAAAAAGTAAAATTCTTAAAGGTATCACATGGGCAGGTGAAGAGACAAAAGATGCCATTTTGGCCTCCGTTCATGCAACATATTTGATTCAAGATAGTCAACATATCGGCGATTGGTAGATTTTTGACCAAGATAGATGCCGGTCGTTCCACGAAAAGTGACTGTTGGAAGCCCAACAGGATGTAATTCAACGTATCAAAATGTAAAATTCTTACAGGTATCACGTGGGTTTTGAAGAGACAAAAGATGCCATTTTGGCCTCTCGTTCGGCGATTTACGTCAACATTTCTGGAGATTGGCGGATTTTTGACCAAGATAGATCCGGTCGCCATGAAAAGTGACTGTTGGAAGCCCAACATGACCTAATTTAGAGGATCGAAAAGTATAATTCTTACAGTTATCACGTGGGCAGCTAAGGAGCCCAAAGATGCCATTTTGGCCTCCATTTAGGGAAATTTTGTCAAGATTCTAGCGGTGACATTTTTTGAGTTCCGTAACTCCAATCGTAGTGATTCTGGACTCCGTGCGAAGCTAGTAGAAAGCTATTTTTGAAATCCATAAGTCCATGTCTGATAGGCATCGCGAAGGCTCGCAAAATTGACGGTTTTCAAAAGAGGTCATTTTGGCCTCCGTTCGGCAAGATTTACGTCAACATTTATGGAGATTGGTAGATTTTGACCAAGATAGATCCGATCGCCCACGAAAAGTGACTGTTGGAAGCCCAACAGGATGTAATTTAACGTTATCGAAAAGTAAAATTCTTACGGGTATCACGTGGGCGGTGAAGAGACAAAAGATGCCATTTTGGCCTCTGTTCGAGGCAGATTTACGGCAACATTGGTAGATTTTTGACCAAGATAGATCCGGTCACCACGAAAAGTGACTGTTGGAAGCCCAACAGGATGTAATTTAACGTATCAAAAAGTAAAATTCTTACAGGTATCACATGGGCAAATTTGAAGAGACAAAAGATGCCATTTTGGCCTCCGTTCGATGCAGATTTTGTCAACATATCGGCGATTGGTAGATTCAAGATAGATAGATCGCCACGAAAAGTGACTGTTGGAAGCCCAACAGGATGTAATTCAACGTATCAAAATGTAAAATTCTTACAGGTATCACGTGGGCATTTGAAGAGACAAATGATGCCATTTTGGCCTCCATTCGTGCGAGATTTACGTCAACATTTCTGGCGATTGGTAGATTTTTGACCAAGATAGATCCGGTCGCCACGAAAAGTGACTGTTGGAAGCCCAACGAGGATGTAATTCAACGTATCAAAAAGTAAAATTCTTACGGGTATCACGTGGGCGGTGAAGAGACAAAAGATGCCATTTTGGCCTCCGTTCGAGCAGATTTTTGTCAACATTTCGGAGATTGGCGGATTTTTGACCAAGATAGATCCGGTTGCCATGAAAAGTGACCTGTTGGAAGCCCAACATGACCTAATTTAGAGGATAGAAAAGTATAATTCTTACAGTTATCACGTGGGGCAGCTAAGGAGCCCAAAGATGCCATTTTGGCCTCCATTTAGGGAAATTTCTGTCAAGATTCCTAGCGGTGACATTTTTTGAGTTCCGTAACTCCAATCGTAGTGATTCGGACTCCGTGGAAGCTAGTAGAAAGCTATTTTTGAAATCCATAAGTCCATGTCCGATAGGCATCGCGAAGGCTCGCAAAATTGACGGACAAAAAGAGGTCATTTTGGCCTCCGTTCGAGGCAAAAGATTTCCGTCAACATTTATGGAGATTGGTAGATTTTGACCAAGATAGATCCGGTCGCCACGAAAAGTGACTGTTGGAAGCCCAACAGGATGTAATTTAACGTTATCGAAAAAGTAAAATTCTTACAGGTATCACGTGGGCGGTGAAGAGACAAAAGATGCCATTTTGGCCTCTGTTCGTGGGCAGATTTCGGCGATTGGTAGATTTTTGACCAAGATAGATCCAGTCACCATGAAAAGTGACTGTTGGAAGCCCAACAGGATGTAATTTAACGTATCAAAAAGTAAAATTCTTAAAGGTATCACATGGGCAGCTGAAGAGACAAAAGATGCCATTTTGGCCTCCATTCGTGCAGATTTCGTCAACATATCTGGCGATTGGTAGATTTTCAAGATAGATCCGATCGCCATGAAAAGTGACTGTTGGAAGCCCAACGGGATGTAATTCAACGTATCAAAATGTAAAATTCTTATAGGTATCACGTGGGCAAAATTGAAGAGACAAATGATGCCATTTTGGCCTCCGTTCGTGCAGATTTACGTCAACATTTACGGCGATTGGTAGATTTTTGACCAAGATAGATCGGTCGCCACGAAAAGTGACTGTTGGAAGCCCAACAGGATGTAATTCAACGTATCAAAAAGTAAAATTCTTACAGGTATCACGTGGGGCGGTGAAGAGACAAAAGATGCCATTTTGGCCTCCATTTATGCGATTTATCAACATTTCAAGATTTGGCGATTGGCATTTTTTTGACCAAGATAGATGTAATTAGTGATTGCCATGAAAAGTGACTGTTGGAAGCCCAACATGATGTAATGCCAAGGATAGAAAAGTATAATTCTTACGGGTTATCACGTGGGCGCAGCTAAGGAGACAAAGATGCCATTTTGGCCTCCATTTAGGGAAATTTGTCAAGATTCTGGCGATTGACATTTTGACCAAGATAGATCCGAACGCCATGAAAAGTGATTTGGAAGCCCAACGAGGATGTAATTTAACTATTTTTGAAAAGTAAAATTCTTATAGGTATCACGTGGGCTCGCTGAAGAGACAAAAGATGCCATTTTGGCCTCCGTTCGGGAAATTTCTGTCAACATTTATGGAGATTGGTAGATTTTGACCAAGATAGATCCGGTCGCCACGAAAAGTGACTGTTGGAAGCCCAACAGGATGTAATTTAACGTTATCGAAAAGTAAAATTCTTACGGGTATCACGTGGGCGGCTGAAGAGACAAAAGATGCCATTTGGCCTCCGTTTAGGAAATTTCTGTCAACATTGGCGATTGGTAGATTTTTTGACCAAGATAGATCCAGTCACCACGAAAAGTGATGTTGGAAGCCCAACGAGGATGTAATTAATTTTTCAAATCGAAAAAGTAAAATTCTTACATAGGTATCACATGGGCATTGAAGAGACAAAAGATGCCATTTTGGCCTCCGTTCGGGCAGATTTACGTCAACATTTATGGCGATTGGTAGATTTTTGACCAAGATAGATCCGTCGCCACGAAAAGTGACCTGTTGGAAGCCCAACAGGATGTAATTTAACGTATCAAAAAGTAAAATTCTTACGGGTATCACGTGGGCGGTGAAGAGACAAAAGATGCCATTTTGGCCTCCATTCGTGGCAGATTTACGTCAACATTTCCGGCGATTGGTAGATTTTTGACCAAGATAGATCCGGTCGCCACGAAAAGTGACTGTTGGAAGCCCAACAGGATGTAATTCAACGTATCAAAATGTAAAATTCTTATAGGTATCACGTGGGCGGTGAAGAGACAAATGATGCCATTTTGGCCTCCGTTCGTCTTGATTTTCGTCAACATTTCTGGCGATTGGTAGATTTTTGACCAAGATAGATCCGGTCGCCATGAAAAGTGACTGTTGGAAGCCCAACAGGATGTAATTCAACGTATCAAAATGTAAAATTCTTACGAGGTATCACGTGGGCGGCTGAAGAGACAAAAGATGCCATTTTGGCCTCCGTTCGGCGATTTACGTCAACATTTACGGAGATTGGCGGATTTTTGACCAAGATAGATCCAGTTGCCATGAAAAGTGACTGTTGGAAGCCCAACATGACCTAATTTAGAGGATAGAAAAGTATAATTCTTACGGTTATCACGTGGGGCGACTAAGGAGCCAAAGATGCCATTTTGGCCTCCATTTAGGGAAATTTCTGTCAAGATTCCTAGCGGTGACATTTTTTGAGTTCCGTAACTCCAATCGTAGTGATGACGGACTTGGAAGAAGCTAGGATGCTATTTTTGAAATCCATAAGTCCATGTCGATAGGCATCGCGAAGGCTCGCAAAATTGACGGTTTTCAAAAGAGGTCATTTTGGCCTCCGTTCGGGCAGATTTCTGTCAACATTTATGGAGATTGGTAGATTTTTGACCAAGATAGATCCGGTCGCCACGAAAAGTGACTGTTGGAAGCCCAACAGGATGTAATTTAATGTTATCGAAAAGTAAAATTCTTACGGGTATCACGTGGGCAAATTGAAGAGACAAAAGATGCCATTTTGGCCTCTGTTCGTCGATTTACGTCAAGATTTACGGCGATTGGTAGATTTTTGACCAAGATAGATCCGGTCACCACGAAAAGTGACTGTTGGAAGCCCAACAGGATGTAATTTAACGTATCAAAAAGTAAAATTCTTAGTAAAATTCTTCAGGTATCACATGGGCGTGAAGAGACAAAAGATGCCATTTTGGCCTCCGTTCGTGCAGATTTACGTCAACATATCTGGCGATTGGTAGATTTTTGACCAAGATAGATCCGGTCGCCACGAAAAGTGACCTGTTGGAAGCCCAACGAGGATGTAATTCAACGTATCAAAATGTAAAATTCTTATAGGTATCACGTGGGCGGTGAAGAGACAAAAGATGCCATTTTGGCCTCCGTTCGTGCGATTTACGTCAACATTTCGGAGATTGGTAGATTTTGACCAAGATAGATCCGGTCGCCATGAAAAGTGACTGTTGGAAGCCCAACATGATGTAATTTAGAGGATCGAAAAGTAAAATTCTTACAGGTATCACGTGGGCGCTAAAGAGACAAAGATGCCATTTTGGCCTCCATTTAGGGAAATTTACGTCAAGATTTAGCGATTGACATTTTTGACCAAGATAGATCCAATCGTAGTGAAAAGTGACTCCGTTGGAAGCCTAGTATGATGCTATTTTTGAAATCAATAAGTAAAATTCGATAGGCATCACGAAGGCTCGCAAAAGAGACAAAAGATGCCATTTTGGCCTCCGTTCGAGGCGATGTCAACATTTATGGAGATTGGCGGATTTTGACCAAGATAGATCCGGTCGCCATGAAAAGTGACCTGTTGGAAGCCCAACAGGATGTAATTTAACGTTATCGAAAAGTAAAATTCTTACAGGGTATCACGTGGGTTTTTAAAGAGACAAAAGATGCCATTTTGGCCTCCATTTAGGGAAATTTCTCAAGATTCTGGCGATTGACATTTTTTGACCAAGATAGATCAGTCGTAGTGAAAAGTGACTGTTGGAAGCTAGTAGGATGTAATTTAAAATCAAAAAGTAAAATTCTCGATAGGTATCACATGCAATTTGAAGAGACAAAAGATGCCATTTTGGCCTCCGTTCGTGCAGATTTACGTCAACATTTATGGAGATTGGTAGATTTTTGACCAAGATAGATCCAATCGCCATGAAAAGTGACTGTTGGAAGCCCAACAGGATGTAATTTAACGTATCAAAATGTAAAATTCTTACAGGTATCACGTGGGCGGTGAAGAGACAAAAGATGCCATTTTGGCCTCATTTCGTGCGATTTATCGTCAACATTTACGGCGATTGGTAGATTTTTTGACCAAGATAGATCCGGTCACCACGAAAAGTGACTGTTGGAAGCCCAAGGATGTAATTTAACGTATCAAAAAGTAAAATTCTTATAGGTATCACATGGGCAATTGAAGAGACAAAAGATGCCATTTTGGCCTCCGTTCGTGCAGCATTTCGTCAACATATGGCGATTGGTAGATTTTGACCAAGATAGATCCGTCGCCATGAAAAGTGACTGTTGGAAGCCCAACAGGATGTAATTTAACGTATCAAAATGTAAAATTCTTATAGGTATCACGTGGGCGGCTGAAGAGACAAATGATGCCATTTTGGCCTCCATTCGTGCGATTTTGTCAACATTTCCTAGCGGCGATTGGTAGAGTTTTTTGACCAAGATAGATCCAATCGCCATGAAAAGTGACTGTTGGAAGCCCAACAGGATGTAATTCAACGTATCAAAATGTAAAATTCTTACGGGTATCACGTGGGCAGCTTTGAAGAGACAAAAGATGCCATTTTGGCCTCCGTTCGGCAGATTGCGTCAACATTTCGGAGATTGGCGGATTTTTGACCAAGATAGATCCGGTTGCCATGAAAAGTGACCTGTTGGAAGCCCAACATGACCTAATTTAGAGGATAGAAAAGTATAATTCTTAAGGTTATCACGTGGGCAGCTAAGGAGCCCAAAGATGCCATTTTGGCCTCCATTTAGGGAAATTTCTGTCAAGATTCCTAGATTTTTGACCAAGACATTTTTTGAGTTCCGTGGAACTCCAGGATAGTGATTACGGACTCCGTGCGAAGCTAGTAGAAAGCTATTTTTGAAATCCATAAGGGTATCATAGGCATCGCGAAGGCTCGCAAAATTGACGGTTTTCAAAAGATGCCATTTTGGCCTCCGATTCATTTTGTCAAGATTTCGTCAACATTTATGGAGATTGGTAGATTTTGACCAAGATAGATCCGATCGCCACGAAAAGTGACTGTTGGAAGCCCCAAGGATGTAATTTAATGTTATTCAAAAGTAAAATTCTTACAGGTATCACGTGGGCGGTGAAGAGACAAAAGATGCCATTTTGGCCTCCGTTCGTGCAGGGCAGTCAACATATTGGCGATTGGTAGATTTTTGACCAAGATAGATCCGGTCGCCATGAAAAGTGACTGTTGGAAGCCCAACAGGATGTAATTCAACGTATCAAAATGTAAAATTCTTATAGGTATCACGTGGGCGGTGAAGAGACAAATGATGCCATTTTGGCCTCCGTTCATGCGTGATTTACGTCAACATTTCGGCGATTGGTAGATTTTTGACCAAGATAGATCCAGTCGCCATGAAAAGTGACTGTTGGAAGCCCAACAGGATGTAATTCAACGTATCAAAATGTAAAATTCTTACGGGTATCACGTGGGCGTTTGAAGAGACAAAAGATGCCATTTTGGCCTCCATTCGAGCAGATTTATGTCAACATTTCGGAGATTGGCGGATTTTTGACCAAGATAGATCCAGTCGCCATGAAAAGTGACCTGTTGGAAGCCCAACATGACCTAATTTAGAGGATAGAAAAGTATAATTCTTACGGTTATCACGTGGGGCAGCTAAGGAGCCCAAAGATGCCATTTTGGCCTCCATTTAGGGAAATTTCTGTCAAGATTCCTAGCGGTGACATTTTTTGACCAAGTAACTCCAATCGTAGTGATTTGGACTCCGGAGGATGCTAGTAGAAAGCTATTTTTGAAATCCATAAGTCCATGTCTCGATAGGCATCGCGAAGGCTCGCAAAATTGACGGTTTTCAAAAGAGGCCATTTTGGCCTCCGTTCGGGCAGATTTACGTCAACATTTATGGAGATTGGTAGATTTTGACCAAGATAGATCCGATCGCCACGAAAAGTGACCTGTTGGAAGCCCAACAGGATGTAATTTAACGTTATCGAAAAGTAAAATTCTTCTGGGTATCACGTGGGCAGCTGAAGAGACAAAAGATGCCATTTTGGCCCCGTTCGGGCAGATTTGTTCGCGATTGGTAGATTTTTGACCAAGATTTACGCGATTGGTAGATTTTGACCAAGATAGATCCGTATCGCCACGTAAAAAAAGTATGACATGTTGGAAGACAAAAAATGCCGAGGATGTAATTTAACGTATCAACATAAAGTAAAATTCTTAATTCAACGTATCAAAATGTATTCTTCATGGGCGGTGAAGAGACAAAAGATGCCATTTTGGCCTCCGTTCATGCAGATTTCGTCAACATTTCTGGCGATTGGTAGATTTTTGACCAAGATAGATCCGGTCGCCGCCACGAAAAGTGACTCGTTGGAAGCCCAACAGGATGTAATTCAACGTATCAAAATGTAAAATTCTTACAGGTATCACGTGGGGCAAAATTTGAAGAGACAAAAGATGCCATTTTGGCCTCCGTTTAGGCAGATTTACGTCAACATTTACGGAGATTGGCGGATTTTTGACCAAGATAGATCCGGTCGCCATGAAAAGTGACTGTTGGAAGCCCAACATGACCTAATTTAGAGGATCGAAAAGTATAATTCTTACAGGTTATCACGTGGGGCAGCTAAGGAGCCCAAAGATGCCATTTTGGCCTCCATTTAGGGAAATTTACGTCAAGATTCCTATTGGTGACATTTTTTGAGTTCCGTAACTCCAATCGTAGTGATTCGGACTCCGTGGAAGCTAGTAGAAAGCTATTTTTGAAATCCATAAGTCCATGTACGATAGGCATCGGAAGGCTCACGCAAAATTGACGGTTTTCAAAAGATGTCATTTTGGCCTCCGTTCGGGCAGATTTAATTCAACATTTATGGAGATTGGTAATTTTTGACCAAGATAGATCCGGTCGCCACGAAAAGTGACTGTTGGAAGCCCAACAGATGTAATTTAATGTTATCAAAAGTAAAATTCTTACAGGTATTTGGGGCGGTGAAGAGACAAAAGATGCCATTTTGGCCTGTTAACATTTGACCAAGATAGATTTCTGGCGATTGGTAGATTTTTGACCAAGATAGATCCAGTCGCCATGAAAAGTGACTGTTGGAAGCCCAACAGGATGTAATTCAACGTATCAAAAAGTAAAATTCTTACAGGTATCACGTGGGCAAATTGAAGAGACAAATGATGCCATTTTGGCCTCCGTTCGTGCGATTTACATCAACATTTCTGGCGATTGGTAGATTTTTGACCAAGATAGATCCGGTCGCCCACGAAAAGTGACTGTTGGAAGCCCAACAGGATGTAATTCAACGTATCAAAAAGTAAAATTCTTATAGGTATCACGTGGGCAAAATGAAGAGACAAAAGATGCCATTTTGGCCTCCGTTCGTGCGATTTCTGTCAACATTTCGGAGATTGGCGGATTTTTGACCAAGATAGATCCAGTCGCCATGAAAAGTGACTGTTGGAAGCCCAACATGACCTAATTTAGAGGATAGAAAAGTATAATTCTTTACGGTTATCACGTGGGCAGCTAAGGAGCCCAAAGATGCCATTTTGGCCTCCATTTAGGGAAATTTCTGTCAAGATTCCTAGCGGTGACATTTTTTGAGTTCCGTAACTCAATCGTAGTGATTCGGACTCCGTGGAAGCTAGTAGAAAGCTATTTTGAAATCCATAAGTCCATGTTCGATAGGCATCGCGAAGGCTCGCAAAATTGACGGTTTTCAAAAGAGGTCATTTGGCCTCCGTTCGAGGCGATTTCTGTCAACATTTATGGAGATTGGTAGATTTTGACCAAGATAGATCCGGTCGCCACGAAAAGTGACTGTTGGAAGCCCAACAGGATGTAATTTAACGTTATCAAAAAGTAAAATTCTTACAGGTATCACGTGGGCATTGAAGAGACAAAAGATGCCATTTTGGCCTCTGTTCGGGCGTCAACATTTCTGGCGATTGGTAGATTTTGACCAAGATAGATCCAGTCACCACGAAAAGTGACTGTTGGAAGCCCAACAGGATGTAATTTAACGTATCAAAAGTAAAATTCTTAAGGTATCACATGGGCAGCTGAAGAGACAAAAGATGCCATTTTGGCCTCCGTTCGTGCAGATTTCGGTCAACATATCTGGCGATTGGTAGATTCAAGATAGATCCTGTCGCCACGAAAAGAGACCTGTTGGAAGGCCAACAGGATGTAATTCAACGTATCAAAATGTAAAATTCTTACAGGTATCACGTGGGCGGTGAAGAGACAAATGATGCCATTTTGGCCTCCGTTCGTGCAGATTTACGTCAACATATTTACGGCGATTGGTAGATTTTTGACCAAGATAGATCCGTCGCCACGAAAAGTGACTGTTGGAAGCCCAACGAGGATGTAATTCAACGTATCAAAAAGTAAAATTCTTACAGGTATCACGTGGGCGGTGAAGAGACAAAAGATGCCATTTTGGCCTCCGTTCGGCGATTTACGTCAACATTTACGGAGATTGGCGGATTTTTGACCAAGATAGATCCGGTTGCCATGAAAAGTGACTGTTGGAAGCCCAACATGACCTAATTTAGAGGATCGAAAAGTATAATTCTTACAGTTATCACGTGGGGCAGCTAAGGAGCCCAAAGATGCCATTTTGGCCTCCATTTAGGGAAATTTCTGTCAAGATTCCTAGCGGTGACATTTTTTGAGTTCCGTAACTCCAATCGTAGTGATTCTGGACTCCGTGCGAAGCTAGTAGAAAGCTATTTTTGAAATCCATAAGTCCATGTCGATAGGCATCGCGAAGGCTCGCAAAATTGACGGTTTTCAAAAGAGGTCATTCGGCCTCCGTTCGGGCAGATTTACGTCAACATTTATGGAGATTGGTAGATTTTGACCAAGATAGATCCAGTCGCCACGAAAAGTGACTGTTGGAAGCCCAACGGGATGTAATTTAACGTTATCGAAAAGTAAAATTCTTACAGGTATCACGTGGGCAGCTGAAGAGACAAAAGATGCCATTTTGGCCTCTGTTCGGGCAGATTTCTGGCGATTGGTAGATTTTTGACCAAGATAGATCCAGTCACCACGAAAAGTGACCTGTTGGAAGCCCAACAGGATGTAATTTAACGTATCAAAAAGTAAAATTCTTACAGGTATCACATGGGCAGCTGAAGAGACAAAAGATGCCATTTTGGCCTCCGTTCGTGCAGATTTCTGTCAACATATCTGGCGATTGGTAGATTCAAGATAGATCTGTCGCCACGAAAAGTGACTGTTGGAAGCCCAACAGGATGTAATTCAACGTATCAAAATGTAAAATTCTTACAGGTATCACGTGGGGGATTGGTAGATTTTGAAGAGACAAATGATGCCATTTTGGCCTCGATTTAAGAGATTGATGCCATTTTTCATTGTCAATATTTCGGCGATTGGTAGATTTTTGACCAAGATAGATCCGGTCGCCACGAAAAGTGACTGTTGGAAGCCCAACAGGATGTAATTCAACGTATCAAAAAGTAAAATTCTTACGGGTATCACGTGGGCGGTGAAGAGACAAAAGATGCCATTTTGGCCTCCGATTCGAGCGATTTCTGTCAACATTTCGGAGATTGGCGGATTTTTGACCAAGATAGATCCAGTTGCCATGAAAAGTGACTGTTGGAAGCCCAACATGACCTAATTTAGAGGATAGAAAAGTATAATTCTTACTGGTTATCACGTGGGGCAGCTAAGGAGCCCAAAGATGCCATTTTGGCCTCCATTTAGGAAATTTTGTCAAGATTCCTAGCGGTGACATTTTTTGAGTTCCGTAACTCCAATCGTAGTGATTCGGACTCCGTGCGAAGCTAGTAGAAAGCTATTTTTGAAATCCATAAGTCCATGTCTCGATAGGCATCGCGAAGGCTCGCAAAATTGACGGTTTTCAAAAGAGGTCATTTGGCCTCCGTTCGGGCAGATTTCGTCAACATTTATGGAGATTGGTAGATTTTGACCAAGATAGATCCGGTCGCCACGAAAAGTGACTGTTGGAAGCCCAACGGGATGTAATTTAACGTTATCAAAAAGTAAAATTCTTACAGGTATCACGTGGGCATTTGAAGAGACAAAAGATGCCATTTTGGCCTCTGTTCGGGCAGATTTTTCCGGCGATTGGTAGATTTTTGACCAAGATAGATCCAGTCACCACGAAAAGTGACTGTTGGAAGCCCAACAGGATGTAATTTAACGTATCAAAAAGTAAAATTCTTACAGGTATCACATGGGCAGCTGAAGAGACAAAAGATGCCATTTTGGCCTCCGTTTCGTGCGAGATTTACGTCAACATATCTGGCGATTGGTAGATTCAAGATAGATCCTGTCGCCACGAAAAGTGACTGTTGGAAGCCCAACAGGATGTAATTCAACGTATCAAAATGTAAAATTCTTACGGTATCACGTGGGCATTTGAAGAGACAAATGATGCCATTTTGGCCTCCGTTCGTGCTGATGATTTGTCAACATTTCTGGCGATTGGTAGATTTTTGACCAAGATAGATCCGGTCGCCACGAAAAGTGACTGTTGGAAGCCCAACAGGATGTAATTCAACGTATCAAAAAGTAAAATTCTTACAGGTATCACGTGGGCAGGTGAAGAGACAAAAGATGCCATTTTGGCCTCCGTTCGAGCGATTTTTGTCAACATTTACGGAGATTGGCGGATTTTTGACCAAGATAGATCCAGTTGCCATGAAAAGTGACCTGTTGGAAGCCCAACATGACCTAATTTAGAGGATAGAAAAGTATAATTCTTACAGTTATCACGTGGGGCAGCTAAGGAGCCCAAAGATGCCATTTTGGCCTCCATTTAGGGAAATTTCTGTCAAGATTCCTAGCGGTGACATTTTTTGAGTTCCGTAACTCCAATCGTAGTGATTCTGGACTCCGTGCGAAGCTAGTAGAAAGCTATTTTTGAAATCCATAAGTCCATGTCTGATAGGCATCGCGAAGGCTCGCAAAATTGACGGTTTTCAAAAGAGGTCATTCTGGCCTCCGTTCGGGCAGATTTCTGTCAACATTTATGGAGATTGGTAGATTTTGACCAAGATAGATCCAGTCGCCACGAAAAGTGACCTGTTGGAAGCCCAACAGGATGTAATTTAACGTTATCGAAAAGTAAAATTCTTACAGGTATCACGTGGGCAGCTGAAGAGACAAAAGATGCCATTTTGGCCTCTGTTCGGGCAGATTTCTGGCGATTGGTAGATTTTTGACCAAGATAGATCCAGTCACCACGAAAAGTGACCTGTTGGAAGCCCAACAGGATGTAATTTAACGTATCGAAAAGTAAAATTCTTACAGGTATCACATGGGCAGCTGAAGAGACAAAAGATGCCATTTTGGCCTCCGTTCGTGCAGATTTCTGTCAACATATCTGGCGATTGGTAGATTCAAGATAGATCCTGTCGCCACGAAAAGTGACCTGTTGGAAGCCCAACAGGATGTAATTCAACGTATCAAAATGTAAAATTCTTACAGGTATCACGTGGGCAGCTGAAGAGACAAATGATGCCATTTTGGCCTCCATTCGTGCAGATTTACGTCAATATTTCGGCGATTGGTAGATTTTTGACCAAGATAGATCCGGTCGCCACGAAAAGTGACTGTTGGAAGCCCAA
This sequence comes from Hyparrhenia diplandra, assembly GCA_015847255.1. Lineage (NCBI taxonomy): Eukaryota > Viridiplantae > Streptophyta > Magnoliopsida > Poales > Poaceae > Hyparrhenia > Hyparrhenia diplandra. Next base: position 27,396 of record JADLZK010013302.1, read on the forward strand.
CGGGATGTAATTCAACGTATCAAAAGTAAAATTCTTACAGGTATCACGTGGGCGGTGAAGAGACAAAAGATGCCATTTTGGCCTCCGTTCGGCAGATTTACGTCAACATTTACGGAGATTGGCGGATTTTTGACCAAGATAGATCCAGTTGCCATGAAAAGTGACCTGTTGGAAGCCCAACATGACCTAATTTAGAGGATAGAAAAGTATAATTCTTACGGTTATCACGTGGGGCAGCTAAGGAGCCCAAAGATGCCATTTTGGCCTCCATTTAGGGAAATTTACGTCAAGATTCCTAGCGGTGACATTTTTGAGTTCCGTAACTCAATCGTAGTGATTCGGACTCCGTGCGAAGCTAGTAGAAAGCTATTTTTGAAATCCATAAGTCCATGTCGATAGGCATCGCGAAGGCTCGCAAAATTGACGGTTTTCAAAAGAGGTCATTCGGCCTCCGTTCGAGGCGAGATTTCTGTCAACATTTATGGAGATTGGTAGATTTTGACCAAGATAGATCCAATCGCCACGAAAAGTGACTGTTGGAAGCCCAACAGGATGTAATTTAACGTTATCGAAAAGTAAAATTCTTACGGGTATCACGTGGCAGCTGAAGAGACAAAAGATGCCATTTTGGCCTCCATTTAGGGAAATTCTGTCAAGATTTCTCGGCGATTGGTGAGATTTTTGACCAAGATAGATCCAATCACCATGAAAAGTGACTGTTGGAAGCCCAAGTAGGATGTAATTTTTTGTATCAAAAAGTAAAATTCTTAGGTATCACATGGGCTTTTGAAGAGACAAAAGATGCCATTTTGGCCTCCGTTCATGCGGATTTACGTCAACATTTCTGGCGATTGGTAGATTTTGACCAAGATAGATCCAGTCACCACGAAAAGTGACTGTTGGAAGCCCAACAGGATGTAATTCAACGTATCAAAATGTAAAATTCTTACAGGTATCACGTGGGCGGTGAAGAGACAAAAGATGCCATTTTGGCCTCCGTTCAATATTTGCAGATTTCTGTCAACATATTTGGAGATTGGTAGATTTTGACCAAGATAGATCCGGTCGCCACGAAAAGTGACTGTTGGAAGCCCAACAGGATGTAATTTAACGGATCGAAAAGTAAAATTCTTATAGGTATCACGTGGGCTAATTTGAAGAGACAAAAGATGCCATTTTGGCCTCCATTTGGGGTGATTTGGTCAACATATCTAGCGATTGGTAGATTTTCAAGATAGATTTGATCGCCATGAAAAGTGACTGTTGGAAGCCCAACAGGATGTAATTTTTGAAATCAAAATGTAAAATTCTTACGATAGGTATCACGTGGGCAAAATTGAAGAGACAAAATGATGCCATTTTGGCCTCCATTTAGAGTGATTTCGTCAACATTTATGGCGATTGGTAGATTTTGACCAAGATAGATCCAATCGCCACGAAAAGTGACCTGTTGGAAGCCCAACAGGATGTAATTCAACGTTATCAAAAGTAAAATTCTTACTGGGTATCACGTGGGCGGTGAAGAGACAAAAGATGCCATTTTGGCCTCCGTTCGGAGATTTACGTCAACATTTATGGAGATTGGTAGATTTTGACCAAGATAGATCCAGTTGCCATGAAAAGTGACCTGTTGGAAGCCCAAGGGGATGTAATTTAGAGGATAGAAAAGTAAAATTCTTAAAGGTATCACATGGGCAGCTAAGAGAGATGCCAAAAGATGCCATTTTGGCCTCCATTTCAAGAAGATTTGGAAGCCAAGAGGATTCAACGTATCAAAATGTAAAATTCTTCATTTTTTGCCAGATAGTTTAATCCAATCGATTGGTAGATTTTTGACCAAGATAGATCCGTTGAAAGCTATTTTTGGAAGCCCAACAGGATGTAATTCAACGTATCAAAAAGTAAAATTCTTATAGGTATCACGTGGGCGGTGAAGAGACAAAAGATGCCATTTTGGCCTCCGTTCGAGCAGATTTACGTCAACATTTATGGAGATTGGTAGATTTTTGACCAAGATAGATCCGTCGCCATGAAAAGTGACTGTTGGAAGCCCAACATGACCTAATTTAGAGGATAGAAAAGTATAATTCTTACGGTTATCACGTGGGGCGACTAAGGAGCCCAAAGATGCCATTTTGGCCTCCATTTAGGGAAATTTCTGTCAAGATTCCTAGCGGTGACATTTTTTGAGTTCCGTAACTCCAATCGTAGTGATTCTAGACTCCGTGCGAAGCTAGTAGAAAGCTATTTTGAAATCCATAAGTCCATGTCGATAGGCATCGCGAAGGCTTGCAAAATTGACGGTTTTCAAAAGAGGTCATTTTGGCCTCCGTTTCGGCAGATTTTGTCAACATTTATGGAGATTGGTAGATTTTGACCAAGATAGATCCAGTCGCCACGAAAAGTGACTTGTTGGAAGCCCAACAGGATGTAATTTAATGTTATTGAAAAGTAAAATTCTTACGGGTATCACGTGGGCGGCTGAAGAGACAAAAGATGCCATTTGGCCTCCATTTGGATTGGTAGATTTTTGACCAAGGCGTCATTCGCGATTGGAGAGCCCAACAGATTTTGACCAAGATAGATCCATCACCCACGAGACAAAAATGTGACCTGTTGGAAGCCCAATTCAAGAGGATGTAATTCAACGTACCGTTGGAAAATGTAAAATTCTTACGGGTATCACATGGGCGGTGAAGAGACAAAATGATGCCATTTTGGCCTCCGTTCATGCAGATTTACGTCAACATTTATGGCGATTGGTAGATTTTTGACCAAGATAGATCCAGTCGCCACGAAAAGTGACTGTTGGAAGCCCAACGGGATGTAATTCAACGTATCAAAATGTAAAATTCTTACGGGTATCACGTGGGCATTTGAAGAGACAAAAGATGCCATTTTGGCCTCCGTTCGAGCAGATTTCGTCAACATTTCGGAGATTGGCGGATTTTTGACCAAGATAGATCCAGTTGCCATGAAAAGTGACCTGTTGAAAGCCCAACATGACCTAATTTAGAGGATAGAAAAGTATAATTCTTACGGTTATCACGTGGGGCAGCTAAGGAGCCCAAAGATGCCATTTTGGCCTCCATTTAGGAAATTTTGTCAAGATTCCTAGCGGTGACATTTTTTGAGTTCCATAACTCCAATCGTAGTGATTCGGACTCCGTGCGAAGCTAGTAGAAAGCTATTTTTGAAATCCATAAGTCCATGTCGATAGGCATCGCGAAGGCTCGCAAAATTGACGGTTTTCAAAAGAGGTCATTCGGCCTCCGTTCGAGGCAGATTTCTGTCAACATTTATGGAGATTGGTAGATTTTGACCAAGATAGATCCGGTCGCCACGAAAAGTGACTGTTGGAAGCCCAACAGGATGTAATTTAACGTTATCAAAAAGTAAAATTCTTACAGGTATCACGTGGGCAGCTGAAGAGACAAAAGATGCCATTTTGGCCTCTGTTCGGGCAGATTTCTGGCGATTGGTAGATTTTTGACCAAGATAGATCCAGTCACCACGAAAAGTGACCTGTTGGAAGCCCAACAGGATGTAATTTAACGTATCGAAAAGTAAAATTCTTACAGGTATCACATGGGCAGCTGAAGAGACAAAAGATGCCATTTTGGCCTCCGTTCGTGCAGATTTCTGTCAACATATCTGGCGATTGGTAGATTCAAGATAGATCCTGTCGCCACGAAAAGTGACCTGTTGGAAGCCCAACAGGATGTAATTCAACGTATCAAAATGTAAAATTCTTACAGGTATCACGTGGGCAGCTGAAGAGACAAATGATGCCATTTTGGCCTCCATTCGTGCAGATTTCTGTCAATATTTCTGGCGATTGGTAGATTTTTGACCAAGATAGATCCAGTCGCCACGAAAAGTGACCTGTTGGAAGCCCAACAGGATGTAATTCAACGTATCAAAAAGTAAAATTCTTACAGGTATCACGTGGGCAGCTGAAGAGACAAAAGATGCCATTTTGGCCTCCGTTCGAGCAGATTTCTGTCAACATTTCTGGAGATTGGCGGATTTTTGACCAAGATAGATCCAGTTGCCATGAAAAGTGACCTGTTGGAAGCCCAACATGACCTAATTTAGAGGATAGAAAAGTATAATTCTTACAGTTATCACGTGGGGCAGCTAAGGAGCCCAAAGATGCCATTTTGGCCTCCATTTAGGGAAATTTCTGTCAAGATTCCTAGCGGTGACATTTTTTGAGTTCCGTAACTCCAATCGTAGTGATTCTGGACTCCGTGTGAAGCTAGTAGAAAGCTATTTTTGAAATCCATAAGTCCATGTCTGATAGGCATCGCGAAGGCTCGCAAAATTGACGGTTTTCAAAAGAGGTCATTCTGGCCTCCGTTCGGGCAGATTTCTGTCAACATTTATGGAGATTGGTAGATTTTGACCAAGATAGATCCAGTCGCCATGAAAAGTGACCTGTTGGAAGCCCAACAGGATGTAATTTAACGTTATCGAAAAGTAAAATTCTTACAGGTATCACGTGGGCGCTGAAGAGACAAAAGATGCCATTTTGGCCTCATTTAGGGAAATTTCGCGATTGGTAGATTTTTGACCAAGATAGATCCAATCACAGTGAAAAGTGACTGTTGGAAGCCCAACAGGATGTAATTTAATTTTTCAAAAAGTAAAAATTCGAAAGGTATCACATGGGCTCTAAAATTGAAGAGACAAAAAGATGCCATTTTGGCCTCCGTTCGTGCGTGATTTTCTGTCAACATATGGCGATTGGTAGATTTTCAAGATAGATCCTGTCGCCATGAAAAGTGACTGTTGGAAGCCCAACAGGATGTAATTCAACGTATCAAAATGTAAAATTCTTACGGGTATCACGTGGGCGGTGAAAGAGACAAATGATGCCATTTTGGCCTCCATTCGTGAAATTTACGTCAAGATTCCTATGGCGCGATTTTAGATTTTTGACCAAGATAGATCCAAATCGCCACGAAAAGTGAAAGCTATTTTTGGAATCCATAACAGGATGTAATTCAACGTATCAAAAAGTAAAATTCTTTTCAAAAAGACGGTATCACGTGGGCGGTGAAGAGACAAAAGATGCCATTTTGGCCTCCGTTCGAGCAGATTTCGTCAACATTTATGGAGATTGGCAGATTTTTGACCAAGATAGATCCAGTCGCCATGAAAAGTGACCTGTTGGAAGCCCAACATGACCTAATTTAGAGGATCGAAAAGTATAATTCTTACAGTTATCACGTGGGGCAGCTAAGGAGCCCAAAGATGCCATTTTGGCCTCCATTTAGGGAAATTTTGTCCAAGATTCCTAGCGGTGACATTTTTTGAGTTCCGTAACTCAATCGTAGTGATTCTAGACTCCGTGCGAAGCTAGTAGAAAGCTATTTTTTGAAATCCATAAGTCCATGTCGATAGGCATCGCGAAGGCTTGCAAAATTGACGGTTTTCAAAAGAGGTCATTCGGCCTCCGTTCGGGGCGGATTTGTCAACATTTATGGAGATTGGTAGATTTTGACCAAGATAGATCCAGTCGCCACGAAAAGTGACCTGTTGGAAGCCCAACAGGATGTAATTTAATGTTATTGAAAAGTAAAATGCCATTTTGGCCTACAGGTATCACGTGGGTAGATTTTTGACCAAGAAGAGACAAAAGATGCCATTTTGGCCTCAAAAGTAAAAAATTCTTCTGGTATCACATGGACGTTTGAAGAGACAAAAGATGCCATTTTGGCGGATTTTTGACCAAGATAGATTCAAGATAGATCCCGTCACCACGAAAAGTGACCCGTTGGAAGCCCAAATGCGGATGTAATTCAACGTATCAAAAGTAAAATTCTTATAGGGTATCACATGGGCAGTGAAGAGACAAAAGATGCCATTTTGGCCTCCGTTCATGCAGATTTTGTCAACATATCTGGCGATTGGTAGATTTTTGACCAAGATAGATCCTGTCACCACGAAAAGTGACCCTGTTGGAAGCCCAACGGGGATGTAATTCAACGTATCAAAAGTAAAATTCTTACAGGTATCACGTGGGCAGTGAAGAGACAAAAGATGCCATTTTGGCCTCCGTTCGAGCAGATTTTTTGTCAACATTTCGGAGATTGGCGGATTTTTGACCAAGATAGATCCGTTGCCATGAAAAGTGACTGTTGGAAGCCCAACATGACCTAATTTAGAGGATAGAAAAGTATAATTCTTACAGGTTATCACGTGGGCCGGCTAAGGAGCCCAAAGATGCCATTTTGGCCTCCATTTAGGGAAATTTCGTCAAGATTCCTAGCGGTGACATTTTTTGAGTTCCGTAACTCCAATCGTAGTGATTCTAGACTCCGCAAGGCGGCTAGTAGAAAGCTATTTTTGAAATCCATAAGTCCATGTCTCGATAGGCATCGCGAAGGCTCGCAAAATTGACGGTTTCAAAAGAGGTCATTTGATAGGCCTCCGTCGCAAAAAGACGGTCATTTTGGAGGTCACGCGGATTTATTGTCAACATTTATGGAGATTGGTAGATTTTGACCAAGATAGATCCAGTCGCCACGAAAAGTGACCTGTTGGAAGCCCAACGGGATGTAATTTAACGTTATCAAAAAGTAAAATTCTTACAGGTATCACGTGGGCGGTGAAGAGACAAAAGATGCCATTTTGGCCTCCGTTCGTGCAGATTCGTCAACATTTCGCGATTGGTAGATTTTTTGACCAAGATAGATCCAGTTGCCATGAAAAGTGACCGTTGGAAGCCCAACAGGATGTAATTTAACGGATAGAAAAGTAAAATTCTTACTGTGTATCACATGGGCAGCTGAAGAGACAAAAGATGCCATTTTGGCCTCCATTCGTGCGGATTTCGTCAACATATCCGGCGATTGGTAGATTTTTGACCAAGATAGATCCAGTCGCCATGAAAAGTGACCTGTTGGAAGCCCAACAGGATGTAATTCAACGTATCAAAATGTAAAATTCTTACGGGTATTGGTAAGTCCATGATGCCATTTTGGCCTCCGATCACGTAGATTTTGCCAAGATAAAATTGACCTGTTGGAAGAGACAAAAGATGTCATTTTGGCCTCGTTGAAGAGACAAAAGATGCCATTTGGCCAAGTCAACATTTATGGAGATTGGTAGATTTTTGACCAAGATAGATCCGATCGCCATGAAAAGTGACCCGTTGGAAGCCCAACATGACCTAATTTAGAGGATCAAAAAGTATAATTCTTACAGTTATCACGTGGGCGGCTAAGGAGCCCAAAGATGCCATTTTGGCCTCCATTTAGGGAAATTTCTGTCAAGATTCCTAGCGGTGACATTTTTGAGTTCCGTAACTCCAATCGTAGTGATTCTAGACTGTTGCGAAGCTAGTAGAAAGCTATTTTTGAAATCCATAAGTCCATGTCGATAGGCATCGCGAAGGCTCGCAAAATTGACGGTTTTTCAAAAGAGGTCATTTGGCCTCCGTTAGGCGAGATTTCGTCAACATTTATGGAGATTGGTAGATTTTGACCAAGATAGATCCGGTCACCATGAAAAGTGACCGTTGGAAGCCCAACAGGATGTAATTTAACGTTATAAAAAGTAAAATTCTTACGGGTATCACGTGGGCAACTAAAGAGACCAAAGATGCCATTTTGGCCTCCATTTCCATTGACGGCGATTGGAAATTTTTGACCAAGATAGATCCTCACCATGAAAAGTGACATTTTGGAAGCCCAACGGGATGTAATTTAATGTATCAAAAAGTAAAATTCTTATAGGTATCACATGGGCAAGCTAAGAGACAAAAGATGCCATTTTGGCCTCCATTTCCGTCAACATATGGCGATTGGTAGATGACCAAGATAGTAGCCATGAAAAGTGATTTTGTTGGAAGCCATAAGTCCATGTAATTCAACGTATCAAAGGTAAAATTCTTACAGGTATCACGTGGGCAGTGAAGAGACAAATGATGCCATTTGGCCTCCAAATTTATTGATTGGTAGATTTTGACCAAATAGAGGTCGCCACGAAAAGTGACCGTTGGAAGCCCAACGAGGATGTAATTTAACGTATCAAAAGTAAAATTCTTACAGGTATCACAAAAGAGACAAAGATGCCATTTTGGCCTCCGTTCGGCAGATTTCTATCAACATTTATGGAGATTGGTAGATTTTTGACCAAGATAGATCCGGTCGCCATGAAAAGTGACCCGTTGGAAGCCCAACATGACCTAATTTAGAGGATAGAAAAGTATAATTCTTACATTTATCACGTGGGCGGCTAAGGAGCCCAAAGATGCCATTTTGGCCTCCATTTAGGGAAATTTACGTCAAGATTCCTAGCGGTGACATTTTTGAGTTCCGTGAACTCCAATCGTCAGTGATTCTAGTGACTCCGTTGGAAGCTAGTAGAAAGCTATTTTTGAAATCCATAAGTCCATGTTCGATAGGCATCGCGAAGGCTTGCAAAATTGACGGTTTTCAAAAGAGGTCATTTTGGCCTCCGTTCGCGATTTACGTCAACATTTATGGAGACCGTAGATTTTGACCAAGATAGATCCGATCGTCACGAAAAGTGACTGTTGGAAGCCCAACAAGGATGTAATTTAATGTTATTGAAAAGTAAAATTCTTACAGTATCACGTGGGCAAAATTGAAGAGACAAAAGATGCCATTTTGGCCTCGTTCGACGCCAATTTCGGTCAACATTCCGGAGATTGGCGGATTTTTGACCAAGATAGATCCGGTCGCCATGAAAAGTGACCTGTTGGAAGCCCAACAGATGTAATTCAACGATCGAAAAGTAAAATTCTTACTGGTATCACATGGGCAAGCTAAGAGACAAAAGATGCCATTTTGGCCTCCATTCATGTAGATTTACGTCAACATATCCGGGTGATTGGTAGAGTTTTTTGGCCAAGATAGATCCGGACTCCACCACGAAAAGTGACCTGTTGGAAGCCCAACAGATGTAATTCAACTTATCAAAATGTAAAATTCTTACAGTATCACGTGGGTTTTGAAGAGACAAAAGATGCCATTTTGGCCTCCGTTCGAGCAGATTTGTCAACATTTCGGAGATTGGCGGATTTTGACCAAGATAGATCCGGTCGCCATGAAAAGTGACCCGTTGGAAGCCCAACATGACCTAATTTAGAGGATCGAAAAGTATAATTCTTACGTTATCACGTGGGCAGCTAAGGAGCCCAAAGATGCCATTTTGGCATCCATTTAGGGAAATTTTGTCAAGATTCCTAGCGGCGACATTTTTTGAGTTCCGTAACTCCAATCGTAGTGATTCGGACTCCGCAAAGCTAGTAGAAAGCTATTTTTGAAATCCATAAGTCCATGTCGATAGGCATCGCGAAGGCTCGCAAAATTGACGGTTTTCAAAAAGAGGTCATTTCGATAGGCATGTAAAAGGCTCATAAAATTGACGGTTTTCAAAAAGAGGTCATTCGCCTCGCCTCCGTCAACATTCCCAACATTTATGGAGATTGGTAGATTTTGACCAAGATAGATCCGATCGCCACGAAAAGTGACTGTTGGAAGCCCAACAGATGTAATTCAACGTATCAAAAAGTAAAATTCTTACAGGTATCACGTGGGCAAAGTGAAGAGACAAAAAGATGCCATTTTGGCCTCCGTTCGAGCAGATTTTCGTCAACATTTACGGGATTGGCGGATTTTTGACCAAGATAGATCCGGTTGCCATGAAAAGTGACTGTTGGAAGCCCAACATGACCTAATTTAGAGGATAGAAAAGTATAATTCTTACAGTTATCACGTGGGGCAGCTAAGGAGCCCAAAGATGCCATTTTGGCCTCCATTTAGGAAATTTCTGTCAAGATTCCTAGCGGCGACATTTTTTGACCAAGTAACTCCAATCGTAGTGATTACGGACTCCGTTGCGGAAGCTAGTAGAAAGCTATTTTGAAATCCATAAGTCCATGTCGATAGGCATCGCGAAGGCTCGCAAAATTGACGGTTTTCAAAAGAGGTCATTTTGGCCTCCGTTCGAGGCGGATTTCCGTCAACATTTATGGAGATTGGTAGATTTTGACCAAGATAGATCCGGTCGCCATGAAAAGTGACCTGTTGGAAGCCCAACATGACCTAATTTAGAGGATCAAAAGTATAATTCTTACGGTTATCACGTGGGGCAGCCTAAGGAGCCCAAAGATGCCATTTTGGCCTCCATTTAGGGGTCAAGATTCCTAGCGGTGACATTTTTTGAGTTCCGTAACTCCAATCGTAGTGATTCTAGACTCCGTTGGAAGCTAGTAGAAAGCTATTTTTGAAATCCATAAGTCCATATTCGATAGGCAGGAAGGCATGCAAAATTGACGGTTTCAAAAGAGGTCATTTTGGCCTCCGTTCGCGTGATTCTGTCAACATTTATGGAGATTGGTAGATTTTGACCAAGATAGATCCTATCACCATGAAAAGTGACTGTTGGAAGCCCAACGTGATGTAATTTAGAGGATAAAAAGTATAATTCTTAGCTAAGTTATCACGTGGACAACAAGAGACAAATGAGCCCAAAGATGCCATTTTGGCCTCCATTTAGGGAAATTTCTCCAAGATTCCTAGCGGTGACATTTTTTGAGAGTTTTGACTCCAATTGTAGTGATTCTAGACTCTGCCATGAAGCTAGTAGAAACTATTTTTGAAATCCATAAGTCCATGTTCCGATAGGCATCGTATCAAAGGCTAAAATTGACGGGTTTTCAAAAGAGGTCATTCTCGATAGGCATCGCGAAGGCTCTAAAATTGAGACAAAAGAGGCCATTTTGGCCTCCCGATTCGCGCGATTTCGTCAACATTTATGGAGATTGGTAGATTTTTGACCAAGATAGATCCGGTCGCCATGAAAAGTGACCTGTTGGAAGCCCAACATGACCTAATTTAGAGGATCGAAAAGTATAATTCTTACAGTTATCACGTGGGCCGGCTAAGGAGCCCAAAGATGCCATTTTGGCCTCCATTTAGGGAAATTCATCAAGATTCCTAGCGGTGACATTTTTGAGTTCCGTAACTCCAATCGTAGTGATTCTAGACTCGGTGCGAAGCTAGTAGAAAGCTATTTTTGAAATCCATAAGTCCATGTCGATAGGCATCGCGAAGGCTTGCAAAATTGACGGTTTTCAAAAAGAGGTCATTCGGCCTCCGTTCGAGGCGATTTACGTCAACATTTATGGAGATTGGTAGATTTTGACCAAGATAGATCCGATCGTCACGAAAAGTGACTGTTGGAAGCCCTTGAGGATGTAATTTAATGTTATTGAAAAGTAAAATTCTTACGGGTATCACGTGGGCGGCTGAAGAGACAAAAGATGCCATTTTGGCCTCTGTTCGGGCAGAGATTTAGCGATTGGTAGATTTTTTGACCAAGATAGATCCAAGTCACCATGAAAAGTGACTGTTGGAAGCCCAACAGATGTAATTCAACGTATCAAAAGTAAAATTCTTACAGGTATCACATGGGTAGTGAAGAGACAAAAGATGCCATTTTGGCCTCCGTTCATGCAGATTTACGTCAACATATCCGCGATTGGTAGATTTTTGGCCAAGATAGATCCAGCCACCATGAAAAGTGACCTTGTTGGAAGCCCAACAGGATGTAATTCAACTTATCAAAATGTAAAATTCTTACAGTGTATCACGTGGGCAAATTTGAAGAGACAAAAGATGCCATTTTGGCCTCCGTTCGAGCGATTTCTGTCAACATTTACGGAGATTGGCGGATTTTTGACCAAGATAGATCCAAATCGCCATGAAAAGTGACCGTTGGAAGCCCAACATGACCTAATTTAGAGGATCGAAAAGTATAATTCTTACGAGTTATCACGTGGGCGGCTAAGGAGCCCAAAGATGCCATTTTGGCCTCCATTTAGGAAATTTAGCCCAACAAGATTCCTAGCGGTGACATTTTTGAGTTCGTAACTCCAATCGTAGTGATTCTAGACTTTTGAGAAGCTAGTAGAAAGCTATTTTTTGAAATCCATAAGTCCATGTCGATAGGCATCGCGAAGGCTTGCAAAATTGACGGTTTTCAAAAGAGGTCATTCGGCCTCCGTTGGGGCGATTTGCGTCAACATTTATGGAGACCGGTAGATTTTGACCAAGATAGATCCGGTCGTCACGAAAAGTGACTGTTGGAAGCCCAACAGGATGTAATTTAATGTTATTGAAAAGTAAAATTCTTACGTGTATCACGTGGGCGGTGAAGAGACAAAAGATGCCATTTTGGCCTCTTTGTTCGGACATTTTGGCGATTGGCGATTTTTGACCAAGATAGATCCGGTCGCCACGAAAAGTGACTGTTGGAAGCCCAACGGGATGTAATTCAACGTATCGAAAAGTAAAATTCTTTAGGTATCACATGGGCATTGAAGAGACAAAAGATGCCATTTTGGCCTCCGTTCATGCAGATTGGCCAACATATCGGCGATTGGTAGATTTTTGGCCAAGATAGATCCAGCCACCACGAAAAGTGACCTGTTGGAAGCCCAACAGGATGTAATTCAACTTATCAAAATGTAAAATTCTTCTGGGTATCACGTGGCAAATGGAAGAGACAAAAGATGCCATTTTGGCCTCGGATTCGGCAATTTACATCAACATTTCCGGAGATTGGCGGATTTTTGACCAAGATAGATCCAATCGCCATGAAAAGTGACTGTTGGAAGCCCAACATGACCTAATTTAGAGGATCGAAAAGTATAATTCTTACAGCTTATCACGTGGGCCAGCTAAGGAGCCCAAAGATGCCATTTTGGCCTCCATTTAGGAAATTTCTGTCCAAGATTCCTAGCGGCGACATTTTTTGAGTTCCGTAACTCCAATCGTAGTGATTCTCGGACTCCGTTGCGAAGCTAGTAGAAAGCCTATTTTGAAATCCATAAGTCCATGTTCGATAGGCAAAGGCTCGCAAAATTGACGGTTTTCAAAAGAGGTCATTCTCGATAGGCAAAAGGCTCGCAAAATTGACGGTTTTCAAAAGAGGTCATTCCGGCCTCCGCTTCGGGCAGATTTCTGTCAACATTTATGGAGATTGGTAGATTTTGACCAAGATAGATCCGATCGCCACGAAAAGTGACCTGTTGGAAGCCCAACGGGGATGTAATTCAACGTATCAAAAAGTAAAATTCTTACGGTATCACGTGGGCGGTGAAGAGACAAAAGATGCCATTTGGCCTCCGTTCGGCGTATTTCTGTCAACATTTCGGGATTGGCGGATTTTTGACCAAGATAGATCCAAATTTGCCATGAAAAGTGACTGTTGGAAGCCCAACATGACCTAATTTAGAGGATAGAAAAGTATAATTCTTACAGTTATCACGTGGGCTGGCTAAGGAGCCCAAAGATGCCATTTTGGCCTCCATTTAGGAAATTTCTATCAAGATTCCTAGCGGCGACATTTTTTGACCAAGTAATCCAATCGTAGTGATTACGGACGTCGTATGCGAGACTAGTAGAAAGCTATTTTTGAAATCCATAAGTCCATGTCGATAGGCATCGCGAAGGCTCGCAAAATTGACGGTTTTCAAAAGAGGTCATTTTGGCCTCAGTTCGAGCGATTTACGTCAACATTTATGGAGATTGGTAGATTTTTGACCAAGATAGATCCGATCGCCATGAAAAGTGACTGTTGGAAGCCCAACATGACCTAATTTAGAGGATCAAAAAGTATAATTCTTACAGTTATCACGTGGGCAGCTAAGGAGCCCAAAGATGCCATTTTGGGCTCCATTTTAGGGAAATTTTCATCAAGATTCCTAGCGGTGACATTTTTGAGTTCAGTAACTCCAATCGTAGTGATTCTAGACTCGTCTTATGGCTAGTAGAAAGCTATTTTGAAATCCATAAGTCCATGTCGATAGGCATCGCGAAGGCTCGCAAAATTGATGGTTTTTCAAAAGAGGTCATTTTCGCCTCCGTCGGGCGAGATTTCATCAACATTTATGGAGATTGGTAGATTTTGACCAAGATAGATCCAGTCACCATGAAAAGTGACTGTTGGAAGCCCAACGTGACCTAATTTAGAGGATAAAAAGTATAATTCTTTACGCTATCACGTGGGCCAGCTAAGGAGCCCAAAGATGCCATTTGGCCTCCATTTAGGGAAATTTGCCAAGATTCCTAGCGGTGACATTTTTGAGTTCCAGTAACTCAATTGTAGTGATTCTAGACTCGGGATGGTTACTAGTAGAAAGCTATTTTGAAATCCATAAGTCCATGTCCGGCGATAGGCATCGCGAAGGCTCGCAAAATTGACGGTTTTCAAAGAGGTCATTCGATAGGCATCGTAAAAAGGCTTCGTAAAATTGACGGTTTTCAAAAGAGGTCATTCGGCCTCCGTTCGCGATTTACGTCAACATTTATGGAGATTGGTAGATTTTGACCAAGATAGATCCGGTCGCCATGAAAAGTGACCCGTTGGAAGCCCAACATGACCTAATTTAGAGGATCGAAAAGTATAATTCTTACAAGTTATCACGTGGGCGGCTAAGGAGCCCAAAGATGCCATTTTGGCCTCCATTTAGGAAATTTCTCGTCAAGATTCCTAGCGGTGACATTTTTGAGTTCCGTAACTCCAATCGTAGTGATTCTAGACTCCGTGCGAAGCTAGTAGAAAGCTATTTTGAAATCCATAAGTCCATGTCCGATAGGCATCGCGAAGGCTCGCAAAATTGACGGTTTTCAAAAGAGGTCATTCGGCCTCAGATTCGAGGCAGATTACGTCAACATTTATGGAGATTGGTAGATTTTGACCAAGATAGATCCGTCACCATGAAAAGTGACTGTTGGAAGCCCAACGTGACCTAATTTAGAGGATAAAAAGTATAATTCTTACAGGTTATCACGTGGGCGGCTAAGAAGAGCCCAAAGATGCCATTTTGGCCTCCATTTAGGAAATTTGGCCAAGATTCAAGCGGTGACATTTTTGAGTTCCGGGATGTAACTCCAATTGTAGTGATTCTAGATCACATGGGGTGCGAAGTAGAGCTATTTTTGAAATCCATAAGTCCATCCCAACATATCCGATAGGCATCGCGAAGGCTCGCAAAATTGATTTTGTTGGTTTTTCAAAAGAGGTCATTTCGATAGGCATCGCGAAGGCTCGTAAAATTGGCGGTTTTTCAAAAGAGGTCATTTCGGCCTCCGATTCGCGGATCGTCAACATTTATGGAGATTGGTAGATTTTGACCAAGATAGATCCAGTCGCCATGAAAAGTGACCTGTTGGAAGCCCAACATGACCTAATTTAGAGGATCGAAAAGTATAATTCTTACAGTTATCACGTGGGCCAGCTAAGGAGCCCAAAGATGCCATTTTGGCCTCCATTTAGGGAAATTTCTGTCAAGATTCCTAGCGGTGACATTTTTTGACCAAGTAACTCCAATCGTAGTGATTCTAGACTCCGTCTTGAAGCTAGTAGAAAGCTATTTTTGAAATCCATAAGTCCATGTCTGATAGGCATCGCGAAGGCTTGCAAAATTGACGGTTTTTCAAAAAGAGGTCATTTTCGCCTCCGTTCGGGCGATTTACGTCAACATTTATGGAGACCGGTAGATTTTGACCAAGATAGATCCAATCGTCCACGAAAGTGACTGTTGGAAGCCCAACGGGATGTAATTTAATGTTATTGAAAAGTAAAATTCTTACGGGTATCACGTGGGCGGTGAAGAGACAAAAGATGCCATTTTGGCCTCCTGTTCGGACAGATTTCGGCGATTGGCGAGATTTTTTGACCAAGATAGATCGATCGCCCACGAAAAGTGACTGTTGGAAGCCCAACAGGATGTAATTCAACGTATCGAAAAGTAAAATTCTTACGGGTATCACATGGGCAGTGAAGAGACAAAAAGATGCCATTTTGGCCTCCGTTCATGCGGATTTACGTCAACATATCGGCGATTGGTAGATTTTTGGCCAAGATAGATCCAAACCACCACGAAAAGTGACTGTTGGAAGCCCAACGAGGATGTAATTCAACTTATCAAAATGTAAAATTCTTACGGGTATCACGTGGGCGGTGAAGAGACAAAAGATGCCATTTTGGCCTCCGTTCGAGCAGATTTGTGTCAACATTTACGGAGATTGGCGGATTTTTGACCAAGATAGATCCGATCGCCATGAAAAGTGACTGTTGGAAGCCCAACATGACCTAATTTAAAGGATCGAAAAGTATAATTCTTACAGTTATCACGTGGGCCAGCTAAGGAGCCCAAAGATGCCATTTTGGCCTCCATTTAGGGAAATTTCTGTCAAGATTCCTAGCGGTGACATTTTTTGAGTTCCGTAACTCCAATCGTAGTGATTACGGACAAGATAGTGCGATCGGCTAGTAGAAAGCTATTTTGAAATCCATAAGTCCATGCGATAGGCATCGAGGAAGGCTCGCAAAATTGACTGTTGGGTTTTCAAGAGGTCATTTGATAGTTATCAAAACGTTCAAGGCTCGCAAAATTGACGGTTTTCAAAAGAGGTCATTTTGGCCTCCATTTGAGATTTTGTCAACATTTATGGAGATTGGTAGATTTTGACCAAGATAGATCCGGTCGCCACGAAAAGTGACTGTTGGAAGCCCAACAGGATGTAATTCAACGTATCAAAAAGTAAAATTCTTACAGGTATCACGTGGGCGCTGAAGAGACAAAAGATGCCATTTTGGCCTCCGCATCGCGATTTGTCAACATTTCTGGGATTGGCGGATTTTTGACCAAGATAGATCCGGTTGCCATGAAAAGTGACCCGTTGGAAGCCCAACATGACCTAATTTAGAGGATAGAAAAGTATAATTCTTACAAGTTATCACGTGGGGCAGCTAAGGAGCCCAAAGATGCCATTTTGGCCTCCATTTAGGAAATTTACGTCAAGATTCCTAGCGGCGACATTTTTGAGTTAGTAACTCCAATCGTAGTGATTTACGGACTCCGTGCGAAGCTAGTAGAAAGCTATTTTTGAAATCCATAAGTCCATGTCTCGATAGGCATCGCGAAGGCTTGCAAAATTGACGGTTTTCAAAAGAGGTCATTCCCGGCCTCCGTTAGGCGAATTTCGTCAACATTTATGGAGACCGGTAGATTTTGACCAAGATAGATCCGGTCGTCACGAAAAGTGACCTGTTGGAAGCCCAACGGGGATGTAATTTAATGTTATTGAAAAGTAAAATTCTTACGGGTATCACGTGGCGGTGAAGAGACAAAAAGATGCCATTTTGGCCTCTGCTCGGACAGATTTCGGGCGATTGGCGGATTTTTGACCAAGATAGATCCGATCGCCACGAAAAGTGACTGTTGGAAGCCCAACAGGATGTAATTCAACGTATCAAAAAGTAAAATTCTTACAGGTATCACATGGGCGGTGAAGAGACAAAAGATGCCATTTTGGCCTCCGTTCATGCAGATTTGTCAACATATCCGGCGATTGGTAGATTTTTGGCCAAGATAGATCCAGCCACCACGAAAGTGACTGTTGGAAGCCCAACAGGATGTAATTCAACTTATCAAAATGTAAAATTCTTACAAAAAAGGGTATCACGTGGGCAATTTGAAGAGACAAAAGATGCCATTTTGGCCTCCGATTCGAGCAGATTTACGTCAACATTTACGGAGATTGGCGGATTTTGACCAAGATAGATCAGTCGCCATGAAAAGTGACTGTTGGAAGCCCAACATGACCTAATTTAGAGGATCGAAAAGTATAATTCTTCTGGTTATCACGTGGGGCAGCTAAGGAGCCCAAAGATGCCATTTGGCCTCCATTTAGGGAAATTTCTGTCAAGATTCCTAGCGGCGACATTTTTTGAGTTCCGTAACTCAATCGTAGTGATTACGGACTCCCGTGCGAAGCTAGTAGAAAGCTATTTTGAAATCCATAAGTCCATGTCGATAGGCATCGCGAAGGCTCGCAAAATTGGCCGGTTTTCAAAAAAAAGAGGTCATTCGATAGGCATCGTGAAGGCTCGCCAAAATTGACGGTTTTCAAAGAGGTCATTCGGCCTCGTTCGGCAGATTTCTGTCAACATTTATGGAGATTGGTAGATTTTGACCAAGATAGATCCGGTCGCCACGAAAAGTGACTGTTGGAAGCCCAACAGGATGTAATTCAACGTATCAAAAAGTAAAATTCTTACGGGTATCACGTGGGGCGGTGAAGAGACAAAAGATGCCATTTTGGCCTCAGATTCGAGGCATTTTCTGTCAACATTTACGGGGATTGGCGGATTTTTTGACCAAGATAGATCCAGTTGCCATGAAAAGTGACCTGTTGGAAGCCCAACATGACCTAATTTAGAGGATAGAAAAGTATAATTCTTACAGTTATCACGTGGGGCGGCTAAGGAGCCCAAAGATGCCATTTTGGCCTCCATTTAGGGAAATTTTGTCAAGATTCCTAGCGGCGACATTTTTTGAGTTCCGTAACTCCAATCGTAGTGATTCTGGACTCCGTGCGAAGCTAGTAGAAAGCTATTTTTGAAA
This sequence comes from Hyparrhenia diplandra, assembly GCA_015847255.1. Lineage (NCBI taxonomy): Eukaryota > Viridiplantae > Streptophyta > Magnoliopsida > Poales > Poaceae > Hyparrhenia > Hyparrhenia diplandra. Next base: position 45,853 of record JADLZK010013302.1, read on the forward strand.
TCCATAAGTCCATGTCAGTTAGGCATCGCGAAGGCTCGCAAAATTGACGGTTTTCAAAAGAGGTCATTTTGGCCTCCGTTCGAGGCAGATTTACGTCAACATTTATGGAGATTGGTAGATTTTGACCAAGATAGATCCGATCGCCATGAAAAGTGACTGTTGGAAGCCCAACATGACCTAATTTAGAGGATCAAAAAGTATAATTCTTACAGGTTATCACGTGGGCCAGCTAAGGAGCCCAAAGATGCCATTTTGGGCTCCATTTAGGGAAATTTTGTCCAAGATTCCTAGCGGTGACATTTTTGAGTTCGTAACTCCAATCGTAGTGATTCTAGACTCCGTCTGGAAGCTAGTAGAAAGCTATTTTTGAAATCCATAAGTCCATGTCGATAGGCATCGCGAAGGCTCGCAAAATTGACGGTTTTCAAAAGAGGTCATTTCGGCCTCCGTTCGGGCAGATTTACATCAACATTTATGGAGATTGGTAGATTTTGACCAAGATAGATCCGGTCACCATGAAAAGTGACTGTTGGAAGCCCAACGTGACCTAATTTAGAGGATAAAAAAAGTATAATTCTTACAGGTTATCACGTGGGCCAGCTAAGGAGCCCAAAGATGCCATTTTGGCCTCCATTTAGGAAATTTACATCCAAGATTCCTAGCGGTGACATTTTTGAGTTCCGTAACTCCAATTGTAGTGATTCTAGACTGGGTGCGAAGCTAGTAGAAAGCTATTTTTGAAATCCATAAGTCCATGTCGATAGGCATCGCGAAGGCTCAAAATTGACGGTTTTCAAAAGAGGTCATTCGATATAGGCATCGCGTAAAAGGCTTCAAAATTGGCGGTTTTCAAAGAGGTCATCGGCCTCCGTTCGGGCAGATTTCTGTCAACATTTATGGAGATTGGTAGATTTTGACCAAGATAGATCCAGTCGCCATGAAAAGTGACCTGTTGGAAGCCCAACATGACCTAATTTAGAGGATCAAAAAGTATAATTCTTACGGTTATCACGTGGGCCGGCTAAGGAGCCCAAAGATGCCATTTGGGCTCCATTTAGGGAAATTTCTGTCAAGATTCTAGCGGTGACATTTTTTGAGTTAAAGTAACTCAATCGTAGTGATTCTAGACTCCGTGCGAAGCTAGTAGAAAGCTATTTTTTGAAATCCATAAGTCCATGTCCGATAGGCATCGCGAAGGCTCGCAAAATTGACGGTTTTCAAAAGAGGTCATTTCGGCCTCCGTTCGGGCGATTTGTCAACATTTATGGAGATTGGTAGATTTTGACCAAGATAGATCCAAGTCACCATGAAAAGTGACTGTTGGAAGCCCAACGTGACCTAATTTAGAGGATAAAAAGTATAATTCTTACAGTTATCACGTGGGCCAGCTAAGGAGCCCAAAGATGCCATTTTTGGCCTCCATTTAGGGAAATTTTGTCAAGATTCCTAAGCGGTGACATTTTTGAGTTCCGTAACTCCAATTGTAGTGATTCTAGACTCCGTGCGAAGCTAGTAGAAAGCTATTTTTGAAATCCATAAGTCCATGTCTGATAGGCATCGCGAAGGCTCGCAAAATTGACGGTTTTCAAAAGAGGTCATTCTGATAGGCATCGCGAAGGCTCGCAAAATTGACGGTTTTCAAAAGAGGTCATTCTGGCCTCCGTTCGGGCAGATTTCTGTCAACATTTATGGAGATTGGTAGATTTTGACCAAGATAGATCCAGTCGCCATGAAAAGTGACCTGTTGGAAGCCCAACATGACCTAATTTAGAGGATCGAAAAGTATAATTCTTACAGTTATCACGTGGGCCAGCTAAGGAGCCCAAAGATGCCATTTTGGGCTCCATTTAGGGAAATTTCTGTCAAGATTCTAGCGGTGACATTTTTGAGTTCCGTAACTCCAATCGTAGTGATTCTAGACTCCGTGCGAAGCTAGTAGAAAGCTATTTTTTTTGAAATCCATAAGTCCATGTCGATAGGCATCGAAGGCTTGCAAAATTGACGGTTTTCAAAAGAGGTCATTCGGCCTCCGTTCGGGCGGATTTCTGTCAGCATTTATGGAGCGGTAGATTTTGACCAAGATAGATCCGGTCGTCACGAAAAGTGACTGTTGGAAGCCCAACGGGATGTAATTTAATGTTATTGAAAAGTAAAATTCTTATGGGTATCACGTGGGCGGTTGAAGAGACAAAAGATGCCATTTTGGCCTCTGTTCGGACAGATTTCTGGCGATTGGCAGATTTTGACCAAGATAGATCGGTCGCCCACGAAAAGTGACTGTTGGAAGCCCGAGGATGTAATTCAACGTATCAAAAAGTAAAATTCTTACTGGGTATCACATGGGCAATTTGAAGAGACAAAAGATGCCATTTTGGCCTCCGTTCATGCGATTTCTGTCAACATATCTCGCGATTGGTAGATTTTTGGCCAAGATAGATCCAGCCACCACGAAAAGTGACTGTTGGAAGCCCAACGAGGATGTAATTCAACTTATCAAAATGTAAAATTCTTACGGGTATCACGTGGGCAGTGAAGAGACAAAAGATGCCATTTGGCCTCGGATTCGGGAATTTACGTCAACATTTACGGAGATTGGCGGATTTTGACCAAGATAGATCCGATCGCCATGAAAAGTGACTGTTGGAAGCCCAACATGACCTAATTTAGAGGATCGAAAAGTATAATTCTTACAGGTTATCACGTGGGCGGCTAAGGAGCCCAAAGATGCCATTTGGCCTCCATTTAGGGAAATTTGTCAAGATTCCTAGCGGCGACATTTTTGAGTTCCGTAACTCCAATCGTAGTGATTACGGACTCCGTGCGAGAAGCTAGTAGAAAGCTATTTTTGAAATCCATAAGTCCATGTCGATAGGCATCGCGAAGGCTCGCATAAAATTGACGGTTTTCAAAAGAGGTCATTCGGCCTCCGTTCGGGCGGATTTCTGTCAACATTTATGGAGATTGGTAGATTTTGACCAAGATAGATCCAATCGCCATGAAAAGTGACTGTTGGAAGCCCAACATGACCTAATTTAGAGGATCGAAAAGTATAATTCTTACGAAGTTATCACGTGGGCAGCTAAGGAGCCCAAAGATGCCATTTTGGCCTCCATTTAGGGAAATTTCTGTCAAGATTCCTAGCGGCGACATTTTTTGAGTTCCGTAACTCCAATCGTAGTGATTCTGGACTCCGTGCGAAGCTAGTAGGAAGCTATTTTTGAAATCCATAAGTCCATGTCTGATAGGCATCGCGAAGGCTCGCAAAATTGACGGTTTTCAAAAGAGGTCATTCTGGCCTCCGTTCGGGCAGATTTCTGTCAACATTTATGGAGATTGGTAGATTTTGACCAAGATAGATCCAGTCACCATGAAAAGTGACCTGTTGGAAGCCCAACGTGACCTAATTTAGAGGATAAAAAAGTATAATTCTTACAGTTATCACGTGGGCCAGCTAAGGAGCCCAAAGATGCCATTTTGGGCTCCATTTAGGGAAATTTCTGTCAAGATTCCTAGCGGTGACATTTTTTGAGTTCCGTAACTCCAATCGTAGTGATTCTAGACTCCGTGCGAAGCTAGTAGAAAGCTATTTTTGAAATCCATAAGTCCATGTCGATAGGCATCGCGAAGGCTCGCAAAATTGACGGTTTTCAAAAGAGGTCATTACGGCCTCCGTTCGGGCAGATTTACGTCAACATTTATGGAGATTGGTAGATTTTGACCAAGATAGATCCAAGTCACCATGAAAAGTGACTTTGTTGGAAGCCCAACGTGACCTAATTTAGAGGATAAAAAGTATAATTCTTACGGTTATCACGTGGGCCAGCTAAGGAGCCCAAAGATGCCATTTTGGCCTCCATTTAGGAAATTTTCTGTCAAGATTCCTAGCGGTGACATTTTTTGAGTTAGTAACTCCAATTGTAGTGATTCTAGACCTCGTCTGCGTAGCTAGTAGAAAGCTATTTTGAAATCCATAAGTCCATGTCGATAGGCATCGCGAAGGCTCGCAAAATTGACGGTTTTCAAAAGAGGTCATTACGATAGGCATCGCGAAGGCTCATAAAATTGACGGTTTTCAAAAGAGGTCATTAGATGCCCTCTATTCGCGAGATTTTCGTCAACATTTATGGAGATTGGTAGATTTTTGACCAAGATAGATCCGGTCGCCATGAAAAGTGACCTGTTGGAAGCCCAACATGACCTAATTTAGAGGATCGAAAAGTATAATTCTTACGGGTTATCACGTGGGCCGGCTAAGGAGCCCAAAGATGCCATTTTGGCCTCCATTTAGGAAATTTAATCCCAAGATTCTAGCGGTGACATTTTTGAGTTCCGTAACTCCAATCGTAGTGATTCTAGACTCCGTGGAAGCTAGTAGAAAGCTATTTTGAAATCCATAAGTCCATGTTCGATAGGCATCGCGAAGGCTTGCAAAATTGACGGTTTTCAAAAGAGGTCATTCGGCCTCCGTTCGACGATTTCTGTCAACATTTATGGAGGCGGTAGATTTTGACCAAGATAGATCCGGTCGTCACGAAAAGTGACTGTTGGAAGCCCAACGGGGATGTAATTAAATGTTATTGAAAAGTAAAATTCTTACGGTATCACGTGGGCAGCTGAAGAGACAAAAGATGCCATTTTGGCCTCTGTTCGGACAGATTTTGGCGATTGGTAGATTTTGACCAAGATAGATCCGGTCGCCACGAAAAGTGACTGTTGGAAGCCCAACGGGATGTAATTCAACGTATCGAAAAGTAAAATTCTTATTCTTGGGTATCACATGGGCGGTGAAGAGACAAAAGATGCCATTTTGGCCTCCGTTCATGCGATTTCGTCAACATATCGGCGATTGGTAGATTCAAGATAGATCTGTCGCCACGAAAAGTGACTGTTGGAAGCCCAACGGGATGTAATTCAACGTATCAAAATGTAAAATTCTTACAGGTATCACGTGGGCGTGAAGAGACAAATGATGCCATTTTGGCCTCGGATTCGTGCTTGATTTCTGTCAATATTTCGGCGATTGGTAGATTTTGACCAAGATAGATCGATCGCCACGAAAAGTGACTGTTGGAAGCCCAACGAGGATGTAATTCAACGTATCAAAAAGTAAAAATTCTTTACGGGTATCACGTGGGGCGGTGAAGAGACAAAAGATGCCATTTTGGCCTCAGTTCGAGCAGATTTTACGTCAACATTTACGGAGATTGGCGGATTTTTGACCAAGATAGATCCAGTTGCCATAAAAGTGACTGTTGGAAGCCCAACATGACCTAATTTAGAGGATAGAAAAGTATAATTCTTACGGTTATCACGTGGGGCGGCTAAGGAGCCCAAAGATGCCATTTTGGCCTCCATTTAGGGAAATTTACGTCCAAGATTCTAGCGGCGACATTTTTGAGTTCCGTAACTCAATCGTAGTGATTACGGACTCCGTGCGAAGCTAGTAGAAAGCTATTTTGAAATCCATAAGTCCATGTCGATAGGCATCGCGAAAGGCTCGCAAAATTGACGGTTTTCAAAGAGGTCATTACGGCCTCCGTTCGGGCGGATTCTGTCAACATTTATGGAGATTGGAGATTTTGACCAAGATAGATCAGTCGCCACGAAAAGTGACCTGTTGGAAGCCCAACGAGGATGTAATTAACGTTATCGAAAAGTAAAATTCTTACGGGTATCACGTGGGCGGTGAAGAGACAAAGATGCCATTTTGGCCTCTGTTCGGGCAGATTTACGGCGATTGGTAGATTTTTTGACCAAGATAGATCGGTCACCACGAAAAGTGACTGTTGGAAGCCCAACGAGGATGTAATTTAACGTATCGAAAAGTAAAATTCTTACGGGTATCACATGGGCGGTGAAGAGACAAAAAGATGCCATTTTGGCCTCGGATTCGTGCGATTTTGTCAACATATCGCGATTGGTAGATTCAAGATAGATCTGTCGCCACGAAAAGTGACTGTTGGAAGCCCAACGGGATGTAATTCAACGTATCAAAATGTAAAATTCTTATAGGTATCACGTGGGCGGTGAAGAGACAAATGATGCCATTTTGGCCTCCGGATTCGTGCTGATTTCGTCAATATTTACGGCGATTGGTAGATTTTTTGACCAAGATAGATCCGGTCGCCACGAAAAGTGACTGTTGGAAGCCCAACGAGGATGTAATTCAACGTATCAAAAAGTAAAATTCTTACGGGTATCACGTGGCATTTGAAGAGACAAAAGATGCCATTTTGGCCTCCGATTCGAGCAGATTTCTGTCAACATTTACGGAGATTGGCGGATTTTTGACCAAGATAGATCCGGTTGCCATGAAAAGTGACTGTTGGAAGCCCAACATGACCTAATTTAGAGGATAGAAAAGTATAATTCTTACGGTTATCACGTGGGGCGGCTAAGGAGCCCAAAGATGCCATTTGGCCTCCATTTAGGGAAATTTCTGTCAAGATTCCTAGCGGCGACATTTTTTTGAGTTCCGTAACTCCAATCGTAGTGATTACGGACTCCGTGCGAAGCTAGTAGAAAGCTATTTTTGAAATCCATAAGTCCATATCTGATAGGCATCGAAGGCTCGCAAAATTGACGGTTTTCAAAAGAGGTCATTCGGCCTCCGTTCGAGGCGATTTACGTCAACATTTATGGAGATTGGTAGATTTTGACCAAGATAGATCCGATCGCCATGAAAAGTGACTGTTGGAAGCCCAACATGACCTAATTTAGAGGATCAAAAAGTATAATTCTTACGGTTATCACGTGGGCGGCTAAAGAGCCCAAAGATGCCATTTTGGGCTCCATTTAGGGAAAATTTGTCAAGATTCCTAGCGGTGACATTTTTTGAGTTCGGTAACCAATCGTAGTGATTCTAGACTCCAAGAAGCTAGTAAAGCTATTTTTGAAATCCATAAGTCCATAGATCTGATAGGCATCGAGGCTTGCAAAATTGGCGTCAAAATGGTTTTTCAAAAGAGGTCATTACGGCCTCCGTTCGGGCAGATTCTGTCAACATTTATGGAGTGGTAGATTTTGACCAAGATAGATCCAGTCGTCACGAAAAGTGACTGTTGGAAGCCCAGCGGGGATGTAATTTAATGTTATTGAAAAGTAAAATTCTTGGTATCACGTGGGCAAATTTGAAGAGACAAAAGATGCCATTTTGGCCTCTGTTCGGACAGATTTACGGCGATTGGTAGATTTTGACCAAGATAGATCTGTCGCCACGAAAAGTGACTGTTGGAAGCCCAACGGGATGTAATTCAACGTATCGAAAAGTAAAATTCTTACGGGTATCACATGGTATTTGAAGAGACAAAAGATGCCATTTTGGCCTCCGTTCATGCGGATTTACGTCAACATATCGGCGATTGGTAGATTTTTGGCCAAGATAGATCCGGCCACCACGAAAAGTGACCTGTTGGAAGCCGGCGGATGTAATTCAACTTATCAAAATGTAAAATTCTTACGAGGGTATCACGTGGGCGTGAAGAGACAAAAGATGCCATTTTGGCCTCCGTTCGGCAGATTTGCATCAGCATTTCTGGAGATTGGCGGATTTTTTGACCAAGATAGATCCGATCGCCATGAAAAGTGACCTGTTGGAAGCCCAACATGACCTAATTTAGAGGATCGAAAAGTATAATTCTTACAGTTATCACGTGGGCGGCTAAAGGAGCCCAAAGATGCCATTTGGCCTCCATTTAGGAAATTTAAATCAAGATTCTAGCGGCGACATTTTTTGAGTTAGTAACTCCAATCGTAGTGATTACGGACTCCGTGCGAAGCTAGTAGAAAGCTATTTTGAAATCCATAAGTCCATGTCGATAGGCATCGCGAAGGCTCGCAAAATTGACGGTTTTCAAAGAGGTCATTACGGCCTCCGTTCGGGCCAGATTTCGTCAACATTTATGGAGATTGGTAGATTTTGACCAAGATAGATCAGTCGCCATGAAAAGTGACCTGTTGGAAGCCCAACATGACCTAATTTAGAGGATCGAAAAGTATAATTCTTACGGTTATCACGTGGGCGGCTAAGGAGCCCAAAGATGCCATTTTGGCCTCCATTTAGGGAAATTGTCCAAGATTCTAAGCGGCGACATTTTTGACCAAAGAAGTAACTCAATCGTAGTGATTACGGACTTGGTGCGAAGCTAGTAGAAAGCTATTTTTGAAATCCATAAGTCCATGTCTGATAGGCATCGCGAAGGCTCGCAAAATTGACGGACAAAAAGAGGTCATTTCGGCCTCCGTTAGTGCTGATTTTACGTCAACATTTATAGAGATTGGTAGATTTTGACCAAGATAGATCCAGTCACCATGAAAAGTGACCTGTTGGAAGCCCAACGTGACCTAATTTAGAGGATAAAAAGTATAATTCTTACGGTTATCACGTGGGCCAGCTAAGGAGCCCAAAGATGCCATTTTGGCCTCCATTTAGGGAAATTTACGTCAAGATTCCTAGCGGTGACATTTTTTGAGTTAAAGTAACTCCAATTGTAGTGATTCTAGACTCCGGTGCGAAGCTAGTAGAAAGCTATTTTGAAATCCATAAGTCCATGTCTTATAGGCATCGCGAAGGCTCGCAAAATTGACGGTTTTCAAAAGAGGTCATTCGATAGGCATGAAGGCTGTAAAGAGACGGTTTTCAAAAGAGGTCATTTTGGCCCTCGGATTCGAGGCATTTTGTCAACATTTATGGAGATTGGTAGATTTTGACCAAGATAGATCCGTCGCCATGAAAAGTGACCTGTTGGAAGCCCAACATGACCTAATTTAGAGGATCGAAAAGTATAATTCTTACGAGTTATCACGTGGGCCGAGCTAAGGAGCCCAAAGATGCCATTTTGGCCTCCATTTAGGAAATTTCTGTCAAGATTCCTAGCGGTGACATTTTTGAGTTAAGTAACTCCAATCTTAGTGATTCTAGACTCCGTGCGAAGCTAGTAAAAGCTATTTTTGAAATCCATAAGTCCATGTACGATAGGCATCGCGAAGGCTTGCAAAATTGACGGTTTTCAAAGAGGTCATTCGGCCTCAGTTTAGGCGGATTTCTGTCAGCATTTATGGAGACTGGTAGATTTTGACCAAGATAGATCGGTCGTCCACGAAAAGTGATGTTGGAAGCCCAACGGGGATGTAATTAAATGTTATTGAAAAGTAAAATTCTTACAGGTATCACGTGGGCGTGAAGAGACAAAAGATGCCATTTTGGCCTCTGTTCGGACGATTTACGGCGATTGGCGGATTTTGACCAAGATAGATCCTGAAAAGTCGCCACGAAAAGTGGCCTGTTGGAAGCAACGGGATGTAATTCAACGATAGATCGAAAAGTAAAATTCTTAAAAATTCGGGTATCACATGGGCGGTGAAGAGACAAAAGATGCCATTTTGGCCTCCGTTCATGCGATTTCTGTCAACATATACGCGATTGGTAGATTTTTGGCCAAGATAGATCCAGCCACCACGAAAAGTGACTGTTGGAAGCCCAACTTAAGGATGTAATTCAACTTATCAAAATGTAAAATTCTTGTGGTATCACGTGGGCAAATTTGAAGAGACAAAAGATGCCATTTTGGCCGGATTCGAAGCGATTTCTGTCAACATTTACGGAGATTGGCGGATTTTTGACCAAGATAGATCCGGTCGCCATGAAAAGTGACTGTTGGAAGCCCAACATGACCTAATTTAGAGGATCGAAAAGTATAATTCTTACGGTTATCACGTGGAGCGGCTATGGAGCCCAAAGATGCCATTTTGGCCTCCATTTAGGGAAATTTACATCCAAGATTCTAGCGGCGACATTTTTTGAGTTAAAGTAACTCAATCGTAGTGATTACGGACTCCGTGCGAAGCTAGTAGAAAAGCTATTTTTGAAATCCATAAGTCCATGTCGATAGGCATCGCGAAGGCTCGCAAAATTGACGGTTTTCAAAAGAGGTCATTACGGCCTCAGTTCGAGGCGATTTCTGTCAACATTTATGGAGATTGGTAGATTTTGACCAAGATAGATCCGGTCGCCATGAAAAGTGACTTTGTTGGAAGCCAACATGACCTAATTTAGAGGATCAAAAAGTATAATTCTTACGGTTATCACGTGGGCGGCTAAGGAGCCCAAAGATGCCATTTTGGCCTCCATTTAGGGAAATTTACGTCAAGATTCTAGCGGTGACATTTTTTGAGTTAGTAACTCCAATCGTAGTGATTCTAGACTCCGGTGGAAGCTAGTAGGATGCTATTTTTTGAAATCCATAAGTCCAATTCGACGGGCATCGCGAAGGCTCGGTGAAGGTTTTCAAAGAGGTCATTCGGCCTCGGTTCGAGTCTTGATTTAATCAACATTTATGGCGATTGGTAGATTTTGACCAAGATAGATCCGGTCGCCATGAAAAGTGACCTGTTGGAAGCCCAACGTGACCTAATTTAGAGGATAAAATGTATAATTCTTACAGTTATCCGTGGGCCAGCTAAGGAGCCCAAAGATGCCATTTTGGCCTCCATTTAGGAAATTTACTGTCAAGATTCCTAAGCGGTGACATTTTTGACCAAGTAACTCCAATTGTAGTGATTCTAGAAGTGCGAAAGCTAGTAGGAAACTATTTTTGAAATCCATAAGTCCAATTCGATAGGCATCGAAGGCTCGCAAAATTGACGGTTTTCAAAGAGGTCATTTTGCCTCCGTTCGACTGATTTACGTCAACATTTATGGAGATTGGTAGATTTTGACCAAGATAGATCGGTCGCCATGAAAAGTGACTGTTGGAAGCCCAACATGACCTAATTTAGAGGATCGAAAAGTATAATTCTTACGGTTATCACGTGGGCCAGCTAAGGAGCCCAAAGATGCCATTTTGGCCTCCATTTAGGAAATTTCTATCAAGATTCCTAAGCGGTGACATTTTTTGAGTTCCGTAACTCCAATCGTAGTGATTCTAGACTCCGTGCGAAGCTAGTAGAAAGCTATTTTGAAATCCATAAGTCCATGTCGATAGGCATCGCGAAGGCTTGCAAAATTGACGGTTTTCAAAGAGGTCATTACGGCCTCCGTTCGAGGCGATTTACGTCAACATTTATGGAGGATTGGTAGATTTTGACCAAGATAGATCCGATCGTCATGAAAAGTGACTGTTGGAAGCCCAACGAGGATGTAATTTAATGTTATTGAAAAGTAAAATTCTTGGGTATCACGTGGGCGTTTGAAGAGACAAAAGATGCCATTTTGGCCTCTATTCGGGCGGATTTACGCGATTGGCAGATTTTTTGACCAAGATAGATCCGGTCACCACGAAAAGTGACTGTTGGAAGCTAACGAGGATGTAATTCAACGTGTCGAAAAGTAAAATTCTTCGGGTATCACATGGGCAGCTGAAGAGACAAAAGATGCCATTTTGGCCTCGGATTCATGTGATTTACGTCAACATATTTAGCGATTGGTAGATTTTTGGCCAAGATAGATCCGGCCACCACGAAAGTGACTGTTGGAAGCCCAACGGGATGTAATTCAACGTATCAAAATGTAAAATTCTTACGGGTATCACGTGGGCGGCTGAAGAGACAAATGATGCCATTTTGGCCTCAGTTCGGCGAATTTGTCAACATTTCGGAGATTGGCGGATTTTTGACCAAGATAGATCCGGTCGCCGAAAAGTGACTGTTGGAAGCCCAACGAGGATGTAATTGCGTTATCAAAAAGTAAAATTCTTCTGGGTATCACGTGGGCATTTGAAGAGACAAAGATGCCATTTTGGCCTCTGTTCGAGGCTGTCAACATTTACGGCGATTGGCGGATTTTTGACCAAGATAGATCCGGTGCCATGAAAAGTGACTGTTGGAAGCCCAACGGGGATGTAATTTGAGGGGATCGAAAAGTAAAATTCTTCGGTTATCACGTGGAAATTTAAAGAGACAAAAGATGCCATTTTGGCCTCCGTTCGTGCGATTTCTATCAACATATAGCGACGATTGGTAGATTCAAGATAGATCAGTCGCCACGAAAAGTGACTCGTTGGAAGCCCAACGAGGATGTAATTCAACGTATCAAAATGTAAAATTCTTGATGGGTATCACGTGGGCGCGGTGAAGAGTTTCAATGATGCCATTTTGGCCTCCGTTCGTGCGATTTGTCAATATTTATGGCGATTGGTAGATTTTTGACCAAGATAGATCGGTCGCCACGAAAAGTGACTGTTGGAAGCCCAACGAGGATGTAATTCCAACGTATCAAAAAAGTAAAATTCTTCACGGGTATCCGTGGGCGAATTTGAAGAGACAAAAGATGCCATTTTGGCCTCAGATTCGACGGTCACATTTACGGAGATTGGCGGATTTTGACCAAGATAGATCAGTTGCCATGAAAAGTGACTGTTGGAAGCCCAACAGGACCTAATTTAGAGGATAGAAAAGAGTATAATTCTTCTGATTTATCACATGGGCGACTAAGGAGACTAAAGATGCCATTTTGGCCTCCATTTAGGGCGATTTACGTCAAGATTCTAAGGCGACATTTTTGATTCCGTAAGATCAATCGTAGTGATTAAGTGGACTGTTGGAAGCTAGTAGGATGCTATTTTTGAAATCAATAAGTCCATTCGACTAGGTATCGCGTGGGCTTCGCAAAATTGGCGTTTTTCAAAGTGGTCATTTGGCCTCCGTTCGAGGCAGATTTCTGTCAATATTTATGGAGATTGGTAGATTTTTGACCAGATAGATCGGTCGCCCGCGAAAAGTGACTGTTGGAAGGCAGGATGTAATTCAACGTTATCAAAAAGTAAAATTCTTCTGGCGGTATCACGTGGGTGTTGAGAAGAGACAAAGATGCCATTTTGGCCTCAGTTTCGAGGCAACATTTCTGGCGATTGGTAGATTTTGACCAAGATAGATCCGGTGCCATGAAAAGTGACACATTGGAAGCCAACAGGATGTAATTTAGAGGATCGAAAAAGTAAAATTCTTCTGGGTATCACGTGGGGGCGGCTGAAGAGACAAAAAGATGCCATTTTGGCCTCCATTTGGGAAATTTCTGTGATTCCTAGCGACATTTTTTTGAGTTCGTAACTCAACATATCTAGCGATTGGTAGCTATTTTCAAGATCCAGAGGCATCGGCTCGCCACGTTTCAAAAAGTGACTGTTGGAAGCCCAACGGGATGTAATTCAACGTATCAAAATGTAAAATTCTGACCTGTTGGTGGCGGGTATCCGTGGGCGTTATGAAGAGACAAATGATGCCATTTTGGCCTTGAAGAGACAAAGATGCCGATTCACGTCAATATTTACGGCGATTGGTAGATTTTGACCAAGATAGATCGATCACACGAAAAGTGACTGTTGGAAGCCAACGAGGATGTAATTTAACGTATCAAAAAGTAAAATTCTTACCGGTATCACATGGGCGTGAAGAGACAAAAGATGCCATTTTTGGCCTCAGATTCGACGGTTGTCAACATTTCCGGAGATTGACGGATTTTTGACCAGATAGAATCGGTTGCCATGAAAAGTGACTGTTAAGCCCAACATGACCTACTTCAGAGGGATCAAAATGTATAATTCTTACGGTTATCACGTGGGAGCGACTAAGGAGCCTAAAAGATGCCATTTGGCCTCCATTGCAGGAAATTTCATCCAAGATTCTAGCGTTGGACATTTTTGGGTTAAGATAACTCAATCGTAGTGATTAGTGACTCAGATCTTGGAAGCTAGCGAGGATGTATTTTGAAATCCATAAGTCCATGTCTTAGGCATCGAAGGCTCGCAAAATTGACGGTTTTTCAAAGGGTCATTTTGGCCTCCGTTCGGCGGATTTGTCAGCATTTATGGAGATTGGCGGATTTTGACCAAGATAGATCCCGGTCGCCACGAAAAGTGACTGTTGGAAGCCCAACGGGATGTATTTAACGTTATCGAAAAGTAAAATTCTTACGGTATCACGTGGGCGGCTAAAGAGACAAAAGATGCCATTTTGGCCTCCATGTTCTGAAATTCTGTCAAGATTGGCGGTGACATTTTTGACCAAGATAATCTCAATCGTAGTGAAAAGTGACACATTGGAAGCTAACGAGGATGTAATTTTTGAAATCGAAAAGTAAAATTCTTCTGGGGCATCACATGCTCGTGAAGAGACAAAAGATGCCATTTGGCCTCCGTTCGTCTTGATTTCTGTCAGCATTTATGGCGTTGGTAGATTCAAGATAGATCAGTCGCCATGAAAAGTGACTGTTGGAAGCCAACGGGATGTAATTCAACGTATCAAAATGTAAAATTCTTACGGGTATCCGTGAAATATTTGAAGAGACAAATGATGCCATTTTGGCCTCGGATTCGTGCTGATTTACGTCAATATTTCTGACGATTGGTAGATTTTTTTGACCAAGATAGATCCGGTCGCCCGCAGTGACTGTTGGAAGCCCAATAGGATAACGTATCAAAAGTAAAATTCTTCTGAGGTATCACGTGGGCGTTGAAGAGACAAAGATGCCATTTTGGCCTCGGATTCGAAGCGGATTTACGTCGACATTTCGGAGATTGGCGGATTTTGACCAAGATAGATCCAGTTGCCATGAAAAGTGACTGTTGGAAGCAACATGACCTAATTTAGAGGATGAAAAGTATAATTCTTCACAGAGTTATCACGTGGGGCGGCTAAAGGAGCCTAAAGATGCCATTTTGGCCTCCATTTAGGGAAATTTACGTCAAGATTCTAGCGACGATTTTTTGAGTTAAGTGATTCTAACTCAATCGCTAGTGATTTTGAAACTAAGTCCATGTATGCGATAGGCATCGCGGCTCGAGAAGCTAGTTTCAAGAAACTATTTTGAAATCCATAAGATTTTGACCAATGTCTGATCGATGATGCAGCGACTGTTGGAAGCCAGCGGGATGTAAGCTCGCAAAATTTACGGTTTTTCAAAAGATGCCATTTTGGCCTAGTTAGGAATTCTGGCGATTAGTGAATTTGACCAAGATAGATCCGTCAGCATTTATGGAGATTAACGGCAGATTTTTGACCAGAGACAATAGATCCATTTGGCCTCCGTTCGCCCGAACATAGTGACTGTTGGAAGCCCAACGAAAAGGATGTAATTTAACGTTATCGAAAAGTAAAATTCTTACGGGTATCACGTGGAAAGGTGAAGAGACAAATGATGCCATTTTGGCCCTGTTCGGGCAGATTTAGTCGCGATTGGTAGATTTTGACCAAAGATAGATCCAGTCACCGCAGTGACACAGTTGGAAACCCAACGAGGATGTAATTCAACGTATCAAAAGTAAAATTCTTACGGTATCACGTGGGCGTGAAGAGACAAAAGATGCCATTTTGGCCTCGGATTCGACGGTTCTGTCAACATTTGGAGATTGGCGGATTTTTGACCAAGATAGATCCGATTGCCATGAAAAGTGACTGTTGGAAGGTAACATGACCTAATTTAGAGGATAGAAAAGTATAATTCTTCTGGTTATCACGTGGGCGACTAAGGATTTAAAGATGCCATTTTGGCCTCCATTTTAAGGGAAATTTCTGTCAAGATTCTAAGCGGCGACATTTTGAGTTCCGTAACTCCAATCGTAGTGATTACGGACTCCGTGAAGCTAGTAAGCTATTTTTGAAATCCATAAGTCCATCTGATAGGCATCGCGAGGCTCATAAAATTGACCGGTTTTTCAAAAGGGTCATTCGGCCTCCGTTCGGAGTGAATTCTGTCAACATTTATGGAGATTGAGCGTTTTGACCAAGATAGATCCGGTCGCCACGAAAAGTGACTGTTGGAAGCCCAACGGGATGTAATTTAACGTTATCGAAAAGTAAAATTCTTCTGGGTATCCGTGGAAGTAATTTGAAGAGACAAAAGATGCCATTTTGGCTACGTTGAGGCGAATTCGCGATTGGTAGATTTTTGACCAAGATAGATCAGTCACCCACGAAAAGTGACTGTTGGAAGCAACGAGGATGTAATTCTTGTGTCGAAAAATAAAATTCTTACAGGTATCACATGGAAAGCTGAAGAGACAAAAGATGCCATTTTGGCCTCGGTTTAGTGTGATTTCTATCCCAACATATCCGCGATTGGTAGATTCAAGATAGATCTGTCGCCACGAAAAGTGACTGTTGGAAGCCAACGGGGATGTAATTCAGCGTATCAAAATGTAAAATTCTTACAGTATCACGTGGGCGTGAAGAGACAAATGATGCCATTTGGCCTCAGTTGTGCAGTTTGTCAATATTCTGACGATTGGTAGATTTTTTGACCAAGATAGATCGGTCGCCCACGAAATGTGACTGTTGGAAGCTTAGCGAGGATGTAATTCAACGTATCAAAAAGTAAAATTCTTCTGGTATCACGCGTGGGCGGTGAAGAAGACAAAAGATGCCATTTTGGCCTCAGTTCGAAGCCGAATTTGTCAGCAGCATTTAGGGTGGCGGATTTTGACCAAGATAGATCCGGTTGCCATGAAAAGTGACTGTTGGAAGCCCAACATGACCTAATTTAGAGGATAGAAAAGTATAATTCTTACGGTTATCACGTGGGGCGAGCCTAAGGAGCCCAAAGATGCCATTTTGAGCCTCCATTTAGGGAAAGCTGGTAGAAAGCTATTTTGTCAGATTCTAAGCGGCATGACATTTTTGAGGTCATTAACTCCAATCGTAGTGATTACGGACTCGGTGTGAATGGCTGATTTTAGAAAG
This sequence comes from Hyparrhenia diplandra, assembly GCA_015847255.1. Taxonomy (NCBI): domain Eukaryota; kingdom Viridiplantae; phylum Streptophyta; class Magnoliopsida; order Poales; family Poaceae; genus Hyparrhenia; species Hyparrhenia diplandra. Next base: position 62,524 of record JADLZK010013302.1, read on the forward strand.
CTATTTTTGAAATCGATAAGTCCATGTCGATAGGCATCGCGAAAGGCTCGCAAAATTGACGGTTTCAAAAGAGGTCATTCGTTCAGGCTGATTTACGTCAGCATTTATGGAGATTGGCGGTTTTGACCAAGAGATCAGTCGCACGAGTGCCATTTGGAAGCCCTCGGGGATGTAACAACGTTATCGAAAAGCGGTATCACGTGGGCGTTGACAAAAGATGCCATTTTGGCCTGGTAGATTGACCAAGATAGATCCGATCGCCACGAAAAGTGACCTGTTGGAAGCCCAATAGGATGTAATTTGCGTTATGTCGGTAAAATTCTTACGGTATCACGTGGGCGGTGAAGGAGACAAGATGCCATTTTGGCCTCCGTTCGTGGCGTTACGTCAACATATCTAGCGATTGGTAGATTGCGACCAAGATAGATCTGTCACTACGAACAGTGACTGTTGAAGCCAGCGGGATGTAATTCAACGTATCAAAATGTAAAATTCTTGAGGTATCACGTGGGCGGTGAAGAGACAAATGATGCCATTTGGCCTCAGTTCGTGCTGATTTACGTCAATATTTACGGCGATTGGTAGATTTTGACCAAGATAGATCTGTCACCATGAAAAGTGACTGTTGGAAGCCCAACGAGGATGTAATTCAACGTATCAAAAGTAAAATTCTTACTACGAGGTATCACGTGGGCGTTTGAAGAGACAAATGATGCCATTTTTGGCCTCCGTTCGACAGATTTACATCAGCATTTACGGAGATTGGCCGGATTTTTGACCAAGATAGATCCGGTTGCCATGAAAAGTGACACTGTTGGAAGCCCAACATGACCTAATTTAGAGGATCAAAAAGTATAATTCTTAAAGTTATCACGTGGGGAAGCTAAGGAGCCCAAAGATGCCATTTGGCCTCCATTTGGGAAATTCTGTCAAGATTCTAAGCGTGACATTTTTTTGAGTTAAGTAACTCCAATCGTAGTGATTTACGGACTCAGATGCTAAGCTAGTAGAAAGCTATTTTTGAAATCCATAAGTCCATGTCGATAGGCATCGCGAGCTCTCGCAAAATTGACGGTTTCAAAAGAGGTCATTCTGGCCTCCGTTGGGCGAATTTCAGCATTTCAGCATTTTATGGAGATTGGTAGATTTTGACCAAGATAGATCGTTATCGAAAAGTAAAAAATTCTTGCCACGAAAGATGTGACTGTTGGAAGATTGATCAGCGGGGATGTAATTTAATGCTATTGAAAAGTAAAATTCTTACTACGGTATCACATGGGCGGTGAAGAGACAAAAGATGCCATTTTGGCCTCAGTTCATTCGGGCAGATCTAGCGATTAATTGCAGACCAAGATAGATCCGGTCGCCACAAAAGTGACTGTTGGAAGCCCACGAGGATGTAATTTAACGTATCGAAAATGTAAAATTCTTCTGGTATCACGTGGGTATTTGAAGAGACAAATGATGCCATTTGGCCTCCGTTCGAGCAGATTTGTCAATATTTGCGGAGATTGGTAGATTTTGACCAAGATAGATCAGTCGCCACGAAAAGTGACTGTTGGAAGCCCAGGATGTAATTCAACGTATCAAAAAGTAAAATTCTACGGGTATCACGTGGGGCATTGAAGAGACAAAAAGATGCCATTTTGGCCTCCATTTCGGAAATTTACGTCAGCATTTAAGGATTGGCGGATTTTTTGACCAAGATAGATCAATTGCCATGAAAAGTGACTGTTGGGAAGCCCAACATGACCTAATTTAGGGATCGAAAAGTATAATTCACGACAGGTTATCCTTGCGATGGGCAAAAGCTAAGGTTTTAAAGATGCCATTTGGCTTCCATTTAAGAAATTTTGTCAGATTTAGCGGTGACATTTTTGAGTTCCGTAACTCAATCGTAGTGATTACGGACTCGTCTTGAAAGCTAGTAGAAAGCTATTTTGAAATCCATAAGTCCATGTAATTTCGCGAAGGCTCGCAAAAGTGGTTTCAAAAATTCGTTCGGGCAGCTAGGTATCAACATTTATCCATTTGGCGATTTTTGACCAAGATAGACAAAAAAGTGACCTGTTGGAAGCCCAACAGGATGTAATTTGTTTTAGCGGTGGCATCATTTTGAAGTGACAATAGATGCCATTTTGGCCTACGTTCGATGCATCCGCATGACACGATTGGAAGATTTTGACCAAGATAGATCAGTCGCCACAAAGTGACTGTTGGAAAAGGATGTAATTTAATGTTATCGAAAAGTAAAAGCGTGGTATCACATCTGGGTATTTGAAGAGACAAAAGATGCCATTTGGCCTGTTCGTGCGATTTCTATCAGCATATCTGGCGATTGGTAGATTTTGACCAAGATAGATCTGTCGCCACGAAAAGTGACTGTTGAAGCCAACGAGGATGTAATTCAACGTATCCAAAATGTAAAATTCTTACGGGTATCACGTGGGCGGTGAAGAGACAAATGATGCCATTTGGCCTCAGATTCGTGCGAGATTTACGTCAGCATTTACGACGATTGGTAGATTTTTGACCAAGATGAATCCAGTCGCCACGAAAAGTGACTGTTGGAAGCCAACGGGATGTAATTCAACGTATCAAAAAGTAAAATTCTTACAGGTATCACGTGGCGGTGAAGAGACAAAAAGATGCCATTTTGGCCTCCGTTCGGCGATTTACGTCAACATTTACGGAGATTGGCGGATTTTTTGACCAAGATAGATCCGATTGCCATGAAAAGTGACTGTTGGAAGTAACATGACCTAATTTAGAGGATAGAAAAGTATAATTCTTAAGGTTATCACGTGGGGCGACTAAGGAGCCCAAAGATGCCATTTTGGCCTCCATTTAGGGAAATTTACGTCAAGATTTCTAGCGGTGACATTTTTTGAGTTCGTAACTCAATCGTAGTGATTACGGACTCCGTGCGAAAGCTGGTAGAAAGCTATTTTTGAAATCCATAAGTCCATGTCGATGGGCATCGCGAAGGCTCGCAAAATTGACGGTTTTCAAAGGGTCATTACGGCCTCCGTTCGAGGCGGATTTCTGTCAACATTTATGGAGATTGGTAGATTTTGACCAAGATAGATCCGGTCGCCACGAAAAGTGACTGTTGGAAGCCCAACGGGATGTAATTTAACGTTATCGAAAAGTAAAATTCTTACGGGTATCACGTGGGCGGTGAAGACAAAAAGATGCCATTTTGGCTGTTAGGCGATTTTGGCGATTGGTAGATTTTGACCAAGATAGATCCGGTCACCACGAAAAGTGACTGTTGGAAGCCCAACGGGATGTAATTTGCGTATCGAAAAGTAAAATTCTTACGGGTATCACATGGGCGGTTGAAGAGACAAAAAGATGCCATTTTATTTTCCGATTCATGCGAGATTTACGTCAACATATCTGGCGATTGGTAGATTCAAGATAGATCCTGCCGCCACGAAAAGTGACTGTTGGAAGCCCAACGAGGATGTAATTCAACGTATCAAAATGTAAAATTCTTACGGGTATCACGTGGGCGATTTGAAGAGACAAATGATGCCATTTTGGCCTCGTTCGAGCAGATTTACGTCAACATTTACGGAGATTGGCGGATTTTTGACCAAGATAGATCCAGTCGCCATGAAAAGTGACTGTTGGAAGCCCTAACATGACCTAATTTAGAGGATCGAAAAGTAAAATTCTTACGAGTTATCACGTGGGCGGCTAAGGAGCCCAAAGATGCCATTTTGGCTTCCATTTAGGGAAATTTACGTCAAGATTCTAGCGGTGACATTTTTGAGTTCCGTAACTCCAATTAGTGAAAACGGACTCCGTGGAAACCAGTAGAAAGCTATTTTTGAAATCCAAAAGTCCAATTCGATAGGCATCACGTGGCTCGGCTAAGGTTTTTCAAAGATGTCATTTTGGCTCCGTTAGGGAAATTTACGTCAGCATTTATGGAGATTGGCATTTTTGACCAAGATAACTCGGTCGTAGTGAAAAGTGACTGTTGGAAGCCCAACGGGGATGTATTTTGAAATCCATAAGTAAAAATTCTTTAGGTATCCGCACGTGGGTTTTCAAAGAGACAAAGATGCCATTTTGGCCTGTTTGTGCATTTTTATGGAGATTGGTAGATTTTGACCAAGATAGATCCGTCGCCACGAAAAGTGACCTGTTGGAAGCCAATAGGATGTAATTTAACGTGTCGAAAAGTAAAATTCTTACCGGGTATCACATGGGCATTTGAAGAGACAAAGATGCCATTTTGGCCTCTGTTCGTGGATTTACGTCAACATATCGCGTGTGGTAGATTTTTGACCAAGATAGATCCTGTCGCCACGAAAAGTGACTGTTGGAAGTAACAGGATGTAATTCAACGTATCAAAATGTAAAATTCTTACGGGTATCACGTGGGCGAATTTGAAGAGACAAAGATGCCATTTTGGCCTCAGTTCGTGAGATTTACGTCAACATTTACGGCGATTGGTAGATTTTTGATTAAGATGATCCAGTCACCATGAAAAGTGACCTGTTGGAAGCGAGGATGTAAAACGACGTATGTAAAATTCTTACGGGTATCACGTGGGCGGCTGAAGAGACAAAAGATGCCATTTTGGCCCAACGGTTACGTCAACATTTACGGAGATTGGCGGATTTTTTGACCAAGATAGATTCGCCATGAAAAGTGACCTGTTGGAAGCCCAACATGACCTAATTTAGAGGTCAAAAAGTACAATTCTTAAAGTTATCACGTGGGGGGGCTAAGGAGCCCAAAGATGCCATTTTGGCCTCCATTTTAGGAAATTTACGTCAAGATTCCTAGCGGTGACATTTTTTGAGTTGTAACTCAATCGTAGTGATTACGGACTCGTGCGAAGCTAGTAGAAAGCTATTTTGAAATCCGCAAGTCCATGTCGATAGGCATCGAAGGCTCGCAAAATTGACGGTTTCAAAGAGGTCATTAAACTCACTCCGTTCGGGCAGATTTACGTCAACATTTATGGAGATTGGTAGATTTTGACCAAGATAGATCGATCGCCACGAAAAGTATTTGTTGGAAGCCCAACAGGATGTAATTTAACGTTATCGAAAAGTAAAATTCTTACGGTATCACGTGGGCAGGCGAAGACAAAAGATGCCATTTTGGCCTACGTTCGAGGCGATTTACGGCGATTGGCAGATTTTGACCAAAGATAGATCCGATCGCCACGAAAAGTTTGGAAGCCCAATAGGATGTAATTTAACGTATCGAAAAGTAAAATTCTTACGGTATCACATGGGCGGTGAAGAGACAAAGATGCCATTTTGGCCTCAGGTTCATGCAGAAGCAACATATCGGCGATTGGGATTTTTGTAATCCAGCAGCCACGAAAGTGACACATTGGAAGCCCAACGAGGATGTAATTCAACATATCAAAATGTAAAATTCTTGTGAGGTATCACGTGGGCGGTGAAGAGACAAAAGATGCCATTTTTGGCCTCGGATTCGACGATTTACGTCAACATTTACGGAGATTGGCGGATTTTTGACCAAGATAGATCGGTCGCCATGAAAAGTGACCTGTTGGAAGCCCAACATGACTAATTTAGAGGATCGAAAAGTATAATTCTTACGGTTATCGTGGGGCGACTAAGGAGCCCAAAGATGCCATTTTGGCCTCCATTTAGGGAAATTTACATCAAGATTCCTAGCGGTGACATTTTTTGAGTTCCGTAACTCAATCGTAGTGATTAGGACTCCGTCGAAGCTAGTAGAAAGCTATTTTTTGAAATCCATAAGTCCATGTCGACCCAGGCATCGCGAGGCTCGCAAAATTGATGGTTTTCAAAAGAGGTCATTACGGCCTCAGGTTCGAGGGCGGATTTACGTCAGCATTTATGGAGATTGGCAGATTTTGACCAAGATAGATCCGGTCGCCGAAAAGTGACGTTGGAAGCCTTGAGGATGTAATTGCGTTATCGAAAAGTAAAATTCTTACCGGGTATCACGTGGGCAGTGAAGTGACAAAAGATGCCATTTGGCCTCTGTTGGGGAGTCAGTTTTCGGCGTTGGTAGATTTTGACCAAGATAGATCCGGTCGCCACGAAAAGTGACTTTGTTGGAAAGCCAATAGGATGTAATTTAGCATTGTCGAAAGTAAAATTCTTACGGTATCACATGGGCGGTGAAGAGACAAAGATGCCATTTTGGCCTCCGTTCGTGCGATTTACTGTCAACATATCGGCGATTGGTAGATTTTTGACCAAGATAGATCTGTCGCCCACGAAAAGTGACTGTTGGAAGCCCAACGGGATGTAATTCAACGTATCAAAAATGTAAAATTCTTACGGGTATCACGTGGTATTTGAAGAGACAAAGATGCCATTTTGGCCTGGTTCGTGCGAGATTTTACGTCAACATTTCGGCGATTGGTAGATTTTTGACCAAAGATAGATCAGTCACCATGAAAAGTGACTGTTGGAAGTAACGAGGATGTAATTCAACGTATCAAAAAGTAAAATTGCTACAGGTATCACGTGGGCGGCGAAGAGACAAAAGATGCCATTTGGCCTCAGTTCGGCGATTTACGTCCCAGCATTTACGGAGATTGGCGGATTTTTGACCAAGATAGATCGATAAGCCATGAAAAAGTGACCTCTGTTGGAAGCCCAACATGACCTAATTTAGAGGATCAAAAAGTACAATTCTTAAAGTTATCACGTGGGCGCTAAGGAGCCCAAAGATGCCATTTGGCCTCCATTTTAGGGAAATTTCTGTCAAGATTCCTAGCGGTGACATTTTTTGAGTTCCGTAACTCCAATCGTAGTGATTACGGACTCGTGCGAAGCTAGTAGAAGCTATTTTTTTGAAATCCATAAGTCCATGTCGATAGGCATCGGCTCGCAAAATTGACGGTTTTCAAAGAGGTCGTTACGGCCTCGTTCGATTTTGACCGATCCGATCGCCACGAAAAGTGACTTTGTCAGCATTTATGGAGATTGGCGAGATTTTGACCAAGATAGATCCGGTCACCACGAAAAGTGACTGTTGGAAGCCAAATAGGATGTAATTTAACGTATTGAAAAGTAAAATTCTTTACGGGTATCACGTGGGCGAAATTTGAAGAGACAAAGATGCCATTTTGGCCTCGTGCGGATTTCGTCAACATATGAGGCGATTGGTAGATTTTGACCAAGAAAGATCGATGCACGAAAAGTTGTTGGAAGCCCTCGGGGATGTAATTTAACGTATCGAAGTAAAATTCTTACGGTATCACGTGGGCGGTGAGAGACAAAGATGCCATTTTTTTGGATTTACATCCAACATTTTACGGATTAGTAGATTTTTTGACCAAGATAGATCCATATCACCATTGGTAACCAAGATAGATCCACGTAGCCACGAAAAGCCCAATTGGAAGGCGGGGATGTAATTCAACATATCAAAATGTAAAATTCTTACTGGGGTATCACGTGGGCGTTTGAAGAGACAAAAGATGCCATTTGGCCTCGGATTCGACGATTTACGTCAGCATTTACGGAGATTGGCGGATTTTTGACCAAGATAGATCTAGTCGCCATGAAAAGTGACTGTTGGAAGCCCAACATGACCCTAATTTAGAGGATCAAAAGTATAATTCTTAAAAAGTTATCACGTGGGCCAGCTAAGGAGCCCAAAGATGCCATTTGGCCTCCATTTTGGGAAATTTACGTCAAGATTCTAGCGGTGACATTTTTGAGTTCCATAACTCCAATCGTGATTACGGACTCCGTGCGAAGCTAGTAGAAAGCTATTTTGAAATCCATAAGTCCATGTCGATAGGCATCGCGAAGGCTCGCAAAATTGGCGGTTTTCAAAAGAGGTCATACGGCCTCCGTTCGGGCGGATTTACGTCAACATTTATGGAGATTGTGGTAGATTTTGACCAAGATAGATCCGGTCGCCACGAAAAGTGACTGTTGGAAAACGATGGATGTAATTTTGCGTTATCGAAAAGTAAAATTCTTACGGGTATCACGTGGGCGGCTGAAGAGACAAAAAGATGCCATTTTGGCTGTTAGGGCGGATTTAGCGATTGGTAGATTTTGACCAAGATAGATCCGGTCGCCACGAAAAAGTGACTGTTGGAAGCCCAATAGGATGTAATTTAACGCTATCGAAAAGTAAAATTCTTACGGGTATCACATGGGCGGTGAAGAGACAAAAGATGCCATTTTGGCCTCAGTTCGTGCAGATTTACGTCAACATTTCGGCGATTGGTAGATTTTGACCAAGATAGATCTGTCGCCACGAAAAGTGACTGTTGGAAGCCCTGAGGATGTAATTCAACGTATCAAAATGTAAAATTCTTACGGGTATCACGTGGGTATTTGAAGAGACAAAGATGCCATTTTGGCCTCCATTTAGTGCGATTTACGTCAGCATTTAAGCGATTGGTAGATTTTGACCAAGATAGATCAATCACCATAAAAAGTGACTGTTGGAAGCCCAACGAGGATGTAATTCAACGTATCAAAAGTAAAATTCTTACGGGTATCACGTGGGCGGAGAAGAGACAAAAGATGCCATTTTGGCCTCGGTTTCGACGATTTACGTCAACATTTACGGAGATTGGCGGATTTTTGACCAAGATAGATCTAGTCGCCATGAAAAGTGACTGTTGGAAGCCCAACATGACCTAATTTAGAGGATCAAAAAGTACAATTCTTAAAGTTATCACGTGGGCGGCTAAGGAGCCCAAAGATGCCATTTTGGCCTCCATTTAGGGAAATTTACGTCAAGATTTCTAGCGGTGACATTTTTTTTTGAGTTCGTAACTCAATCGTAGTGATTACGGACTCGTGCGAAGCTAGTAGAAAGCTATTTTTGAAATCCATAAGTCCATGTCGATAGGCATCGCGAGGCTCGCAAAATTGACGGTTTTTCAAAGAGGTCATTACGGCCTCCGTTCGGGCGGATTTTGTCAACATTTATGGAGATTGGTAGATTTTGACCAAGATAGATCCGGTCGCCACGAAAAGTGACTGTTGGAAGCCCAACGAGGATGTAATTTAATGTTATTGAAAAATGTAAAATTCTTCCGGGTATCACGTGGGCGGTGAAGAGACAAAAGATGCCATTTTGGCCTGTTCGTTTGGGCAGATTTGGCGGTGGTAGATTTTTGACCAAGATAGATCCATTTGCGCCACGAAAAGTGACTGTTGGAAGCCTAACGAGGATGTAATTTAACGTATCGAAAAGTAAAATTCTTTGGTATCACATGGGTAAAATTTGAAGAGACAAAAGATGCCATTTTGGCCTAGTTCGTGCGATTTACGTCAACATTTCGGCGATTGGTAGATTTTTGACCAAGATAGATCGACCGCCATGAAAAGTGACTGTTGGAAGCCCAACAGGATGTAATTTAACGTATCAAAATGTAAAATTCTTAAAGTTATCACGTGGGCGGCGAAGAGACAAAAGATGCCATTTTGGCCTCCATTCATGCGAAATTTACGTCAACATTTTCGGAGATTGGCGACATTTTTGACCAAGATAGATCAATCGCCATGATTAGTGACACATTGGAAGCTAACATGATGTAAGCTATTTTATCAAAATGTATAATTCTTGTCGGGTATCACGTGGGCTCGCAAAAGAGACAAAAGATGCCATTTTGGCCTCCATTCGAGCGAGATTTACGTCAACATTTATGGAGATTTTGAGTTTTTTGACCAAGATAGATTACGGACGCCATGAAAAGTGACTATTTTTGGAATCCATAAGTCCATGATGATAATTTAGAGGGGATCAAAAAGTAAAATTCTTAAAGTTATCACGTGGGCGATTTTGACCTAAGGAGCCCAAAGATGCCATTTTGGCCTCCATTTAGGGGTAAAATTTAACGGTCATTTTTGAGAAAAGATTCTTGCGGTGACATTTTTGACCAAAAGACAAAAGATAGATCCGGTGATTATGGGACTCAGATTTTTGACCAAAGAAGTGACGAAAAGCTATTTTTGAAGCCCAATAAGGATGTAATTTAACGTTGTCGAAGGTAAAATTCGCGAAGGTATCACATGGGCGTTGAAGAGACAAAAGATGCCATTTTGGCCTCGGATTCGTGCTTGATTTACGTCAACATTTATGGCGATTGGTAGATTTTGACCAAGATAGATCTGTCGCCACGAAAAGTGACCTGTTGGAAGTACGAGGATGTAATTCAACGTATCAAAATGTAAAATTCTTACGGTATCACGTGGGCGTGAAGAGACAAAGATGCCATTTTGGCCTCCGTTCGTGCGATTTACGTCAACATTTACGCGATTGGTAGATTTTTGACCAAGATAGATCCATCACCATGAAAAGTGACTGTTGGAAGCCCAATAGGATGTAATTCAACGTATCAAAAAGTAAAATTCTTACAGGTATCACGTGGGTATTTGAAGAGACAAAAGATGCCATTTTGGCCTCCGTTTGCGATTTACGTCAACATTTACGGAGATTGGCGGATTTTTGACCAAGATAGATCCGATCGCCATGAAAAGTGACTGTTGGAAGCCCAACATGACCTAATTTAGAGGATCAAAAAGTATAATTCTTAAAGTTATCACGTGGGGCGGCTAAAGGAGCCCAAAGATGCCATTTTTGGCCTCCATTTAGGAAATTTTTTGAGTCCAAGATTCCTAGCGGTGACATTTTTTTGAGTTCCGTAACTCAAAAGTCCAATCGTAGTGATTGGCTCGCACTGGGACTCAAAGATGCCAAGCTAGTAGAAAGCTATTTTTGAAATCCATAAGTCCATGTCTTAGGCATCGCGAAGGCCAACAAAATTGACGGTTTTCAAAGGCCATTTGGCCTCAGTTCGAGGCCATTTGGCGTCAACATTTATGGAGATTGGTAGATTTTGACCAAGATAGATCCGGTCGCCACGAAAAGTGACTGTTGGAAGCCCAACGGGATGTAATTTAATGCTATTGAAAAGTAAAATTCTTAACGGTATCACGTGGGCGGCTGAAGAGACAAAAGATGCCATTTTGGCCTCTCCATTTCGCGATTGTGATTTTGACCAAGATAGATTGTCGCCAAAAGTGACCATTTAGCCCAACGGGGATGTAATATCAAAAAGTAAAATTCTTACACGGGCGGATTTGAAGAGACAAAAGATGCCATTTTGGCCTCAAGATCAACATATCGCGATTGGTAGATTTTTGACCATGATAGAACCGCCACGAAAAGTGACTGTTGGAAGCCCTAACGAGGATGTAATTCAACGTATCAAAATGTAAAATTGGCACGAGGGTATCACGTGGGCGGTGAAGAGACAAAAGATGCCATTTTGGCCTCCGTTCGACAGATTTACGTCAACATTTACGGAGATTGGCGGATTTTTGACCAAGATAGATCCGGTCGCCATGAAAAGTGACTGTTGGAAGCCCAACATGACCTAATTTAGAGGATCGAAAAGTATAATTCTTAAAGTTATCACGTGGGGCGGCTAAGGAGCCCAAAGATGCCATTTTGGCTCCATTTAGGGAAATTTACGTCAAGATTCTAGCGGTGACATTTTTTGAGTTCCGTAACTCAATCGTAGTGATTACGGACTCGTGCGAAGCTAGTAGAAAGCTATTTTTGAAATCCATAAGTCCATGTCGATAGGCATCACGAAGGCTCGCAAAATTGACGGTTTTCAAAAGAGGTCATTACGGCCTCCGTTCGAGGCGGATTCCTGTCAACATTTATGGAGATTGGTAGATTTTGACCAAGATAGATCGGTCGCCCACGAAAAGTGACTGTTGGAAGCCCAACGAGGATGTAATTTAATGTTATCGAAAAGTAAAATTCTTACGGGTATCACGTGGGTATTTGAAGAGACAAAAGATGCCATTTTGGCCTCTGTTCGAGGCGGATTTACGGCATTTGGCGGTTACGACCAAGATAGATCCGGTCGCCACGAAAAGTGACTGTTGGAAGCCCAATAGGATGTAATTTAACGTATCGAAAAGTAAAATTCTTACGAGGTATCACATGGGCGGTGAAGAGACAAAAGATGCCATTTTGGCCTCCGTTCGTGCGATTTACGTCAACATATCGGCGATTGGTAGATTTTGACCAAGATAGATCTGTCGCCACGAAAAGTGACTGTTGGAAGCCCAACAGGATGTAATTCAACGTATCAAAATGTAAAATTCTTACGGGTATCACGTGGGCGTGAAGAGACAAAAGATGCCATTTTGGCCTCCGTTCCGTGCGATTTGTCAACATTTACGGCGATTGGTAGATTTTTGACCAAGATAGATCAGTCACCATGAAAAGTGACCTGTTGGAAGCAACGAGGATGTAATTCAACGTATCAAAAGTAAAATTCTTTACGAGGGTATCACGTAAAATTGAAGAGACAAAGATGCCATTTTGGCCTCAGGTTCGACGGATTTCTGTCAACATTTACGGAGATTGGCATTTTTTGACCAAGATAGATCGAGTCGCCATGAAAAGTGACTGTTGGAAGCCCAACATGACCTAATTTAGAGGATCAAAAGTACAATTCTTAAAGTTATCACGTGGGGCAGCTAAGGAGCCCAAAGATGCCATTTGGCCTCCATTTAGGGAAATTTACGTCAAGATTCTAAGCGGTGACATTTTTGACCAAGTAACTCCAATCGTAGTGATTACGGACTCCGTGCGAAGCTAGTAGAAAGCTATTTTTGAAATCCATAAGTCCATGTCGATAGGCATCGAAGGCTCGCAAAATTGACGGTTTTCAAAAGAGGTCATTTTGGCCTCCGTTCGGGCGGATTTACGTCAGCATTTATGGAGATTGGTAGATTTTGACCAAGATAGATCCGATCGCCACGAAAAGTGACTGTTGGAAGCCAATAGGATGTAATTTAACGTTATCGAAAAGTAAAATTCTTACAGGTATCACGTGGGCAGCTGAAGAGACAAAAGATGCCATTTTGGCCTCTGTTCGGTGCGTAGATTTCAGATTTACGTGACTGTTGGTAGATTTTGACCAAGATAGATCCGTATCGCCACGAAAAGTGACTGTTGGAAGCCCAATAGGATGTAATTTAACGTGTCGAAAAAGTAAAATTCTTACGGGTATCACATGGGCAGCTGAAGAGACAAAAGATGCCATTTTGGCCTCCGTTCATGCATTTACGTCAACATATCGGCGATTGGTAGATTTTGACCAAGATAGATTCAGCCGCCACGAAAAGTGACTGTTGGAAGCCCTAACGAGGATGTAATTCAACGTATCAAAATGTAAAATTCTTAAAGGTATCACGTGGGCATTTGAAGAGACAAAAGATGCCATTTGGCCTCCGTTTTGCAAGATTTCTGTCAACATTTACGGAGATTGGCGGATTTTGACCAAGATAGATCGATCGCCATGAAAAGTGACTGTTGGAAGCCTAACATGACCTAATTTAGAGGATCGAAAAGTATAATTCTTAAAGTTATCACGTGGGGCCAGCTAAGGAGCCCAAAGATGCCATTTGGCCTCCATTTAGGGAAATTTTGTCAAGATTCCTAGCGGTGACATTTTTTGAGTTCCGTAACTCAATCGTAGTGATTACGGACTCGTGCGAAGCTAGTAGAAAGCTATTTTGAAACCCATAAGTCCATGTCACAAGGCATCGCGAAGGCTCGCAAAGATTGACGGTTTTCAAAGATCAGTCGCCATGTCATTGGGCCTCCGTTTCGAAAGTAAAATTCTTAGCATTTATGGAGATGAAGTGACAAAAGATGCCATTTTGACCAAGATAGATCCGTCGCCAAGATAGAAAAGTGACTGTTGGAAGCCCAATGGGATGTAATTTAACGTTATCGAAAAGTAAAATTCTTCTGGGTATCACATGGGGCGGTGAAGAGACAAAAAGATGCCATTTTGGCCTCTGTTCGTGCGAGTCAACATATGGCGATTGGTAGATTTTTGACCAAGATAGATCAGTCGCCACGAAAAGTGACTGTTGGAAGCCCAATAGGATGTAATTTAACGTATCAAAATGTAAAATTCTTACGGGTATCACGTGGGCGGTGAAGAGACAAAAGATGCCATTTTGGCCTGGATTCGTGCGAGATTTCTTTCAACATTTCTGGCGATTGGTAGATTTTGACCAAGATAGATCCGGTCACCACGAAAAGTGACTGTTGGAAGCCCAACGGGATGTAATTCAACGTATCAAAATGTAAAATTCTTACAGAGGTATCACGTGGGCTATTTGAAGAGACAAAAGATGCCATTTTGGCCTCCGTTCGGCAGATTTACGTCAGCATTTACGGAGATTGGCGGATTTTTGACCAAGATAGATCCGATCGCCATGAAAAGTGACTGTTGGAAGCCCAACATGACCTAATTTAGAGGGATCAAAAAGTATAATTCTTAAAGTTATCACGTGGGGCAGCTAAGGAGCCCAAAGATGCCATTTTGGCCTCCATTTTGGGAAATTACGTCAAGATTCCTAGCGGTGACATTTTTGACCAAGTAACTCCAATCGTAGTGATTACGGACTCGTGCGACTAGTAGAAAGCTATTTTGAAATCCATAAGTCCATCTCGATAGGCATCGCGAAGGCTCGCAAAATTGACGGTTTTCAAAGAGGTCATTTTGGCCTCCGATTAGGCGGATTTACGTCAGCATTTATGGAGATTGGCGATTTTGACCAAGATAGATCCGGTCGCCACGAAAAGTGACTGTTGGAAGCCCAACGGGATGTAATTTAATGTTATCGAAAAGTAAAATTCTTACGGTATCACGTGGGCATTTGAAGTGACAAAAGATGCCATTTTGGCCTCTGTTCGGGGCGAGATTTATGGCGATTGGTAGATTTTGACCAAGATAGATCCGGTCGCCACGAAAAGTGACTGTTGGAAGCCTAATAGGATGTAATTTAACGTGTCGAAAAGTAAAATTCTTACTGTGGTATCACATGGGCGTGAAGAGACAAAAGATGCCATTTTGGCCTCAGTTCGTGCAGATTTACGTCAACATATCGGCGATTGGTAGATTTTGACCAAGATAGATCTGTCGCCACGAAAAGTGACTGTTGGAAGCCCAACGAGGATGTAATTCAACGTATCAAAATGTAAAATTCTTACGGGTATCACGTGGGCGGCTGAAGAGACAAAAGATGCCATTTTGGCCTCGGTTCGTGCGGATTTACGTCAACATTTACGCGATTGGTAGATTTTTGACCAAGATAGATCCGGTCACCATGAAAAGTGACTGTTGGAAGCCCAACGAGGATGTAATTCAACGTATCAAAAAGTAAAATTCTTACGAGGTATCACGTGGGCGGTGAAGAGACAAAAAGATGCCATTTTGGCCTCGGTTCGACGATTTACGTCAACATTTACGGAGATTGGCGGATTTTTGACCAAGATAGATCTAGTCGCCATGAAAAGTGACTGTTGGAAGCCCAACATGACCTAATTTAGAGGATCAAAAAGTACAATTCTTAAAGTTATCACGTGGGGCGAGCTAAGGAGCCCAAAGATGCCATTTTGGCCTCCATTTAGGGAAATTTACGTCCAAGATTCCTAGCGGTGACATTTTTTGAGTTCGTAACTCAATCGTAGTGATTACGGACTCCGTGCGAAGCTAGTAGAAAGCTATTTTTGAAATCCATAAGTCCATGTCGATAGGCATCGCGAAGGCTCGCAAAATTGGCGGTTTTCAAAAGAGGTCATTACGGCCTCCGTTCGCGGGCGGATTTACGTCAACATTTATGGAGATTGGTAGATTTTGACCAAGATAGATCCGGTCGCCACGAAAAGTGACTGTTGGAAGCCCAATAGGATGTAATTTAATGTTATCGAAAAGTAAAATTCTTCGGGTATCACGTGGGCGGCTGAAGAGACAAAAGATGCCATTTTGGCCTGTTCGAGCCAGCGCGATTGGTAGATTTTGACCAAGATAGATCCGGTTGCCCACGAAAAGTGACTGTTGGAAGCCCAATAGGATGTAATTTAACGTATCGAAAAGTAAAATTCTTACGGGTATCACATGGGCATTTGAAGAGACAAAAGATGCCATTTTGGCCTCCGTTCGTGCGATTTCGTCAACATATCGGCGATTGGTAGATTTTTGACCAAGATAGATCTGTCGCCACGAAAAGTTGTTGGAAGCCCAACGAGGATGTAATTCAACGTATCAAAATGTAAAATTCTTACGGGTATCACGTGGTATTTGAAGAGACAAAAGATGCCATTTTGGCCTCAGATTCGTGCGATTTGTCAACATTTACGCGATTGGTAGATTTTTGACCAAGATAGATCCGATCACCATGAAAAGTGACTGTTGGAAGCCCAACGAGGATGTAATTCAACGTATCAAAAAGTAAAATTCTTACCGGTATCACGTGGAATTTGAAGAGACAAAAGATGCCATTTGGCCTCCGTTCGAGCGAGTTTTGTCAACATTTACGGAGATTGGCGGATTTTTGACCAAGATAGATCGGTCGCCATGAAAAGTGACTGTTGGAAGCCCAACATGACCTAATTTAGAGGATCAAAAAGTATAATTCTTAAAGTTATCACGTGGGGCAGCTAAGGAGCCCAAAGATGCCATTTTGGCCTCCATTTTGGGAAATTTACGTCAAGATTCCTAGCGGTGACATTTTTTTGAGTTCCGTAACTCAATCGTAGTGATTACGGACTCGTCTTGAAGCTAGTAAAAGCTATTTTGAAATCCATAAGTCCATGTCGATAGGCATCGAAGGCTCGCAAAATTGACGGTTTTCAAAGAGGTCATTCGGCCTCCGTTCGGGCGATTTTGTCAACATTTATGGAGATTGGTAGATTTTGACCAAGATAGATCCGTCGCCATGAAAAGTGACTGTTGGAAGCCCAACGAGGATGTAATTTAATGTTATTGAAAAGTAAAATTCTTCGGGTATCACGTGGGCGGTGAAGAGACAAAGATGCCATTTTGGCCTCTGTTCGGGCAGATTTACGGCGATTGGCGGATTTTGACCAAGATAGATCCAGTCGCCACAAAAAGTGACCTGTTGGAAGCCCAACGAGGATGTAATTTAACGTGTCGAAAAGTAAAATTCTTACGGGTATCACATGGGCGGTGAAGAGACAAAAGATGCCATTTTGGCCTCGTTCATGCGATTTCTGTCAACATATGCGCGATTGGTAGATTTTTGACCAAGATAGATCTGTCGCCACGAAAAGTGACTGTTGGAAGCTTGAGGATGTAATTCAACGTATCAAAATGTAAAATTCTTGAAGAGACAAAATGATGCCATTTGGCCTCAGATTCGTGAGTTCTGGTATCACGTGGTAGATTTTGACCAAGAAGAGACAAAAGATGCCATTTTGGCCTCCGTTCGAAGAGCGATGCCATTTTACGTCAACATTTACGGAGATTGGCGGATTTTTTGACCAAGATAGATCCGGTCGCCATGAAAAGTGACTGTTGGAAGCCCAACATGACCTAATTTAGAGGATCGAAAAGTATAATTCTTGGTTATCACGTGGGCCGGCTAAGGAGCCCAAAGATGCCATTTGGCTTCCATTTAGGGAAATTTACGTCAAGATTCCTAGCGGTGACATTTTTTGAGTTCCGTAACTCAATCGTAGTGATTACGGACTCGGAGTGCGAAGCTAGTAGAAAGCTATTTTTGAAATCCATAAGTCCATGTCGATAGGCATCGCGAAGGCTCGCAAAATTGACGGTTTTCAAAGGGGTCATTACGGCCTCCCATTTCGGGCGATTTACGTCAACATTTATGGAGATTGGCGATTTTGACCAAGATAAGATCGGTCGCCATGAAAAGTGACTGTTGGAAGCGAGGATGTAATTTAATGTTATCGAAAAGTAAAATTCTTTACGGGTATCACGTGTGGCTCGCAAAATTGAAGAGACAAAAGATGCCATTTTGGCCTCTGTTCGAGGAGCGGATTTCGCGATTGGTAGATTTTGACCAAGATAGATCCGGTCGCCACGAAAAGTGACTGTTGGAAGCTTAATAGGATGTAATTTAACGTATCGAAAAGTAAAATTCTTACGGGTATCACATGGGCGGTGAAGAGACAAAAGATGCCATTTTGGCCTACGTTAGGTCTTGATTTACGTCAACATATGCGATTGGTAGATTTTGACCAAGATAGATCTGTCGCCACGAAAAGTGACTGTTGGAAGCCCAACGGGATGTAATTCAACGTATCAAAATGTAAAATTCTTACGGGTATCACGTGGGCGGTGAAGAGACAAAAGATGCCATTTTGGCCTCGTTCGTGCGATTTCTTTCAACATTTACGGCGATTGGTAGATTTTGACCAAGATAGATCGGTCACCATGAAAAGTGACTGTTGGAAGCCCAACGGGATGTAATTCAACGTATCAAAAGTAAAATTCTTACGGGTATCACGTGGGCGGTGAAGAGACAAAAGATGCCATTTTGGCCTCAGTTCGGCGATTTACGTCAACATTTCGGAGATTGGCGGATTTTGACCAAGATAGATCTAGTCGCCATGAAAAGTGTCTGTTGGAAGCCCAACATGACCTAATTTAGAGGATCAAAAACAATTCTTAAAGTTATCACGTGGGGCAGCTAAGGAGCCCAAAGATGCCATTTGGCCTCCATTTAGGAAATTTACGTCAAGATTCTAGCGGTGACATTTTTTGAGTTCCGTAACTCAATCGTAGTGATTACGGACTCCGTGCGAAGCTAGTAGAAAGCTATTTTTGAAATCCATAAGTCCATGTCGATAGGCATCGCGAAGGCTCGCAAAATTGACGGTTTTCAAAGGGTCATTTCGGCCTCAGTTCGAGGCGGATTTACGTCAACATTTATGGAGATTGGTAGATTTTGACCAAGATAGATCCGGTCACCATGAAAAGTGACTGTTGGAAGCCTAATAGGATGTAATTTAACGTTATCGAAAAGTAAAATTCTTCTGGGTATCACGTGGGCGGTGAAGAGACAAAAGATGCCATTTTGGCCTCTGTTCGGCGGATTTGGCGATTGGCGGATTTTTGACCAAGATAGATCCGGTCGCCACGAAAAGTGACACATTGGAAGCCCAATAGGATGTAATTTAACGTATCGAAAAGTAAAATTCTTACGGGTATCACATGGGCGGTGAAGAGACAAAAGATGCCATTTTGGCCTCCGTTCGTGCAGATTTACGTCAACATATCGCGATTGGTAGATTTTGACCAAGATAGATCCGGTCGCCACGAAAAGTGACTTTGTTGGAAGCCCAACGAGGATGTAATTCAACGTATCAAAATGTAAAATTCTTACGGGTATCACGTGGGCGGTGAAGAGACAAAAGATGCCATTTTGGCCTCATTCGGCGATTTACGTCAACATTTCGGCGATTGGTAGATTTTTGACCAAGATAGATCCGATCACCATGAAAAGTGACTGTTGGAAGCTATGAGGATGTAATTCAACGTATCAAAAAGTAAAATTCTTCTGGTATCACGTGGGCATTTTGAAGAGACAAAAGATGCCATTTTGGAAATTTCCGATTTCTGTCAACATTTACGGAGATTGGCGGATTTTTTGACCAAGATAGATCAATCGCCATGAAAAGTGACTGTTGGAAGCCCAACATGACCTAATTTAGAGGATCAAAAAGTATAATTCTTAAAGTTATCACGTGGGGCGACTAAGGAGCCCAAAGATGCCATTTTGGCCTCCATTTAGGGAAATTTACGTCAAGATTTCTAGCGGTGACATTTTTTGACCAAGTAACTCAATCGTAGTGATTACGGACTGGTGCGAAGCTAGTAGAATGCTATTTTTTGAAATCCATAAGTCCATGTCGATAGGCATCGCGAAGGCTCACAAAATTGACGGTTTTCAAAAGAGGTCATTAACGGCCTCCGTTCGGCGATTTACGTCAACATTTATGGAGATTGGTAGATTTTGACCAAGATAGATCCGGTCGCCACAAAAGTGACTGTTGGAAGCCCAATAGGATGTAATTTAATGCTATTGAAAAGTAAAATTCTTACGGGTATCACGTGGGCGTGAAGAGACAAAGATGCCATTTTGGCCTACGTTCGAGGTCAAGATTTACGGCGATTGAAGTAGATTTTTGACCAAGATAGATCCATTCGCCACAAAAAGTGACTGTTGGAAGCCCAACGAGGATGTAATTTAACGTATCAAAAAGTAAAATTCTTAGGTATCACGTGGGCGGCTGAAGAGACAAAAAGATGCCATTTGGCCTCGGATTCATGCGATTTACGTCAACATATCGGCGATTGGTAGATTTTTGACCAAGATAGATCCAGTCACCACGAAAAGTGACTGTTGGAAGCCCAACAGGGATGTAATTCAACGTATCAAAATGTAAAATTCTTCTGGGTATCACGTGGGCGTTTGAAGAGACAAAAGATGCCATTTTGGCCTCCGTTCGACGATTTGCGTCAACATTTACGGAGATTGGCGGATTTTGACCAAGATAGATCCGGTCGCCATGAAAAGTGACTGTTGGAAGCCCAACATGACCTAATTTAGAGGATCGAAAAGTATAATTCTTAAAGTTATCACGTGGGGCGGCTAAGGAGCCCAAAGATGCCATTTTGGCTTCCATTTTGGGAAATTTGTCAAGATTCCTAGCGGTGACATTTTTTGAGTTAGTAACTCAATCGTAGTGATTACGGACTCCGTGCGACTAGTAGAAAGCTATTTTGAAATCCATAAGTCCATAATCGATAGGCATCGCGAAGGCTCGCAAAATTGACGGTTTTCAAAAGGGTCATTACGGCCTCCGTTCGAGGTAGATTTGTCAGCATTTATGGAGATTGGTAGATTTTGACCAAGATAGATCCGTCGCCACGAAAAGTGACTGTTGGAAGCCCAACGGGATGTAATTTAATGTTATCAAAAAGTAAAATTCTTACGGGTATCACGTGGGCAGCTGAAGAGACAAAAGATGCCATTTTGGCCTGTTCGGTCAGATTTACGGGCGATTGGCGGATTTTTGACCAAGATAGATCCGGTCGCCATGAAAAAGTGACTGTTGGAAGCCCAATAGGATGTAATTTAACGTATCGAAAAGTAAAATTCTTTACGGGTATCACATGGGCGGTGAAGAGACAAAAGATGCCATTTTGGCCTCCGTTCGTGCAGATTTCTGTCAACATGCGGCGATTGGTAGATTTTTGACCAAGATAGATCTGTCGCCACGAAAAGTGACTGTTGGAAGCCCAACCGGGATGTAATTCAACGTATCAAAATGTAAAATTCTTACGGGTATCACGTGGGCGTTGAAGAGACAAAAGATGCCATTTTGGCCTCCAGTTCGTGCGATTTTGTCAACATTTCTGGCGATTGGTAGATTTTTGACCAAGATAGATCCGGTCACCATGAAAAGTGACTGTTGGAAGCCCAACGAGGATGTAATTCAACGTATCAAAAAGTAAAATTCTTACGGTATCACGTGGGCGGTGAAGAGACAAAAGATGCCATTTTGGCCTCCGTTCGAGCAGATTTTGTCAACATTTACGGAGATTGGCGGATTTTTGACCAAGATAGATCCAGTCGCCATGAAAAGTGACTGTTGGAAGCCCAACATGACCTAATTTAGAGGATCGAAAAAGTACAATTCTTAAAGTTATCACGTGGGCGACTAAGGAGCCCAAAGATGCCATTTGGCCTCCATTTTGGGAAATTTACGTCAAGATTCCTAGCGGTGACATTTTTTGAGTTCCGTAACTCAATCGTAGTGATTACGGACTCCGTGGGAAGCTAGTAGAAAGCTATTTTTTGAAATCCATAAGTCCATGTCGATAGGCATCGCGAAGGCTCGCAAAATTGACGGGTTTTCAAAGAGGTCATTACGGCCTCCGTTCGAGGCGGATTTGTCAACATTTATGGAGATTGGTAGATTTTGACCAAGATAGATCCGGTCGCCATGAAAAGTGACTGTTGGAAGCCCAACGAGGATGTAATTTAATGTTATCAAAAGTAAAATTCTTACGGGTATCACGTGGGCATTTGAAGAGACAAAAGATGCCATTTTGGCCTGCGGAATTTGAATCAACAATTTGCGGGGATTGGCGGATTTTGACCAAGATAGATCCATTTGCCATGAAAAGTGACTGTTGGAAGCCCAATAGGATGTAATTTAGAGGATCAAAAGTAAAATTCTTAAAGTTATCACATGGAAGGGCGGCTGAAGAGCCCAAAGATGCCATTTGGCCTCCAAGGAAGATTTCTGTCAACATTCGATTGGTAGATTTTTTGACCAAGATGAATCGGTCGCAATCGAAAGTGATTGTGACTCAGTTGGAAGCTGGTAAAAAGTATAGGATGTAATTCAACGTAAGTCCATGTAAAATTCTTACGGTATCACGTGTGGTATTTGAAGAGACAAAAGATGCCATTTTGGCCTCCGTTCGGAGCTTGATTTAGGCGGTTTCGTCAACATTTATGGCGATTGGTAGATTTTTGACCAAGATAGATCCGGTCACCACGAAAAGTGACTGTTGGAAGCCCAACGAGGATGTAATTCAACGTTATCAAAAAGTAAAATTCTTACGGGTATCACGTGGGCGGTGAAGAGACAAAAGATGCCATTTTGGCCTCGGATTCGACGATTTGTCAACATTTACGGGAGATTGGCGGATTTTTGACCAAGATAGATCCATTCGCCATGAAAAGTGACTGTTGGAAGCCCAACAGGATGTAATTTAGAGGATCAAAAAGTATAATTCTTAAAGTTATCACGTGGGCGGCTAAGGAGCCCAAAGATGCCATTTTGGCCTCCATTTTGGGAAATTTCTGTCAAGATTCCTAAGCGGTGACATTTTTTGACCAAGTAACTCCAATCGTAGTGATTAGATGACTTTGGTCCATTTAGAGGGAAACTGGTAGAAGCTATTTTTTGAAATCCATAAGTCCATGTCGAAAGGCATCGCGAGGCTCGCAAAATTGACGGTTTCAAAAGGGTCATTTTGGCCTCCGTTCGTCTTGATTTACGTCAACATTTATGGAGATTGGTAGATTTTGACCAAGATAGATCCGGTCACCATGAAAAGTGACTGTTGGAAGCCCAACGAGGATGTAATTTAACGTTATCGAAAAGTAAAATTCTTACGGTATCACGTGGGCGGTTGAAGTGACAAAGATGCCATTTGGCCTCTGTTCGAGTGCAGATTTACGGCGATTGCGATTTTTGACCAAGATAGATCCGGTCGCCACGAAAAGTGACTGTTGGAAGCCCAAGGGATGTAATTTAACGTATCGAAAAGTAAAATTCTTACCGGAGGTATCACATGGGCAAGGCTAAAGAGACAAAAGATGCCATTTTGGCCTCGGTTAGGGTGATTTACGTCAACATATCGGCGATTGGTAGATTTTTGACCAAGATAGATCAATGTCGCCACGAAAAGTGACTGTTGGAAGCCCAACGGGATGTAATTCAACGTATCAAAATGTAAAATTCTTACAGGTATCACGTGGCTAGCATTTGAAGAGACAAAGATGCCATTTTGGCCTCCGTTCGTCTTGATTTACGTCAACATTTATGGCGATTGGTAGATTTTGACCAAGATAGATCCGGTCACCATGAAAAGTGACTGTTGGAAGCCCAACGAGGATGTAATTCAACGTATCAAAAAGTAAAATTCTTACTACGGGTATCACGTGGGCGGTGAAGAGACAAAAGATGCCATTTTGGCCTCAGGATTCGAGTAGATTTACGTCAGCATTTACGGAGATTGGCGGATTTTTGACCAAGATAGATCTAGTCGCCATGAAAAGTGACTGTTGGAAGCCCAACATGACCTAATTTAGAGGATCAAAAGTACAATTCTTAAAGTTATCACGTGGGCGGCTAAGGAGCCCAAAGATGCCATTTGGCCTCCATTTAGGGAAATTTTGACCAAGATTCTAAGCGGTGACATTTTTGAGTTCGAGGAGTAACTCAATCGCAATCATAGTGAGCTATTTTATAAGTCCCGTGCATCGAGAAGAGACAAAATTGGCGGTTTGCAAATTTTTGAAATCCATAAGTCCATGTCGATTGGCATCGCCAAGATAGATCGCTCGCCATGAAAAATTGACGGATGTTTTCAAAAGAGGTCATTCTTACGGGCCTCCGTTGAAGAGACAAAGATTTTTGTCAACATTTATGGAGATTGGTAGATTTTGACCAAGATAGATCCGGTCGCCCGAAAAGTGACTGTTGGAAGCCCAATAGGATGTAATTTAATGCTATCGAAAAGTAAAATTCTTACGGGTATCACATGGGCGGTGAAGAGACAAAAGATGCCATTTTGGCCTGTTCTTGCGGATTTACGTCAACATATCGGCGATTGGTAGATTTTTGACCAAGATAGATCTGTCGCCACGAAAAGTGACCTGTTGGAAGCCCAATAGGATGTAATTCAACGTATCAAAATGTAAAATTCTTACGGGTATCACGTGGGCGGTGAAGAGACAAAAGATGCCATTTTGGCCTCCGTTTCGATGCGATTTGTCAACATATCGCGGATTGGTAGATTTTTTGACCAAGATAGATCCGGTCCACCATGAAAAGTGACCTGTTGGAAGCCCAACGAGGATGTAATTCAACGTATCAAAATGTAAAATTCTTACGGGTATCACGTGGGCGGTGAAGAGACAAAGATGCCATTTTGGCCTCGGATTCGGCGATTTGTCAACATTTACGGAGATTGGCGGATTTTTGACCAAGATAGATCCGATCGCCATGAAAAGTGACTGTTGGAAGCCCAACATGACCTAATTTAGAAGGATCAAAAAGTATAATTCTTAAAGTTATCACGTGGGGCGACTAAGGAGCCCAAAGATGCCATTTGGCCTCCATTTAGGGGAAATTTACATCCAAGATTTCTAAGCGGTGACATTTTTTGAGTTAAAGTAACTCCAATCGTAGTGATTACGGACTCCGTGCGAAGCTAGTAAGCTATTTTGAAATCCATAAGTCCATGTCGATAGGCATCGCGAAGGCTCGCAAAATTGACGGTTTCAAAAGGGTCATTCGGCCTCCGTTCGGGCGGATTTACTGTCAACATTTATGGAGATTGGCGGATTTTGACCAAGATAGATCGGTCGCCACGAAAAGTGACTGTTGGAAGCCTTGAGGATGTAATTTAATGTTATCGAAAAAGTAAAATTCTTCGGGTATCACGTGGGCGGTGAAGTGACAAAGATGCCATTTGGCCTCTGTTCGGTGCAGATTTGGCGATTGGCAGATTACGACCAAGATAGATCGGTCGCCTCGAAAAGTGACCTGTTGGAAGCCCAATAGGGATGTAATTTAACGATATCGAAAAGTAAAATTCCGGGTATCACATGGGCGGTGAAGAGACAAAAGATGCCATTTTGGGGATTCATGCATTTACGTCAACATATCGGCGATTGGTAGATTTTTGACCAAGATAGATCTGTCGCCCCACGAAAAGTGACTGTTGGAAGCCCAACGAGGATGTAATTCAACGTATCAAATGTAAAATTCTTACGGGTATCACGTGGGCGTGAAGAGACAAAGATGCCATTTTGGCCTCGGTTCGTGTGATTTGTCAACATTTCGCGATTGGTAGATTTTTGACCAAGATAGAATCGGTCACCATGAAAAGTGACTGTTGGAAGCCCTAGCGAGGATGTAATTCAACGTATCAAAAATGTAAAATTCTTACAGGTATCACGTGGGCAGGTTGAAGAGACAAAAGATGCCATTTTGGCCTCTCAGTTCGAGAAGATTTACGTCAACATTTACGGAGATTGGCGGATTTTTGACCAAGATAGATCCGGTCGCCATGAAAAGTGACTGACCCAACATGACCTAATTTAGAGGATCAAAAGTATAATTCTTAAAGTTATCACGTGGGGCGGACTAAGGAGCCCAAAGATGCCATTTTGGCCTCCATTTAGGGAAATTTACGTCAAGATTCTAGCGGTGACATTTTTTTGAGTTCCGTAACTCCAATCGTAGTGATTACGGACTTCGTGCGAAGCTAGTAGAAAGCTATTTTTTGAAATCCATAAGTCCATGTCACGATAGGCATCGCGAAGGCTCGCAAAATTGACGGTTTTCAAAAGAGGTCATTCGGCCTCCGGATTGGGCGAATTTACGTCAACATTTATGGAGATTGGCGGATTTTGACCAAGATAGATCCGGTCGCCCACGAAAAGTGACTGTTGGAAGCCCAACGAGGATGTAATTAACGTTATTGAAAAGTAAAATTCTTACGGGTATCACGTGGGCGGCTGAAGAGACAAAAGATGCCATTTGGCTGTTCGGTGCGGATTTACGCGATTGGCGGATTTTTGACCAAGATAGATCCATCGCCACAAAAGTGACTGTTGGAAGCCTAATAGGATGTAATTTAACGTATCAAAAAGTAAAATTCTTACAGGTATCACATGGGCGGATTTTGGAAGAGACAAAAGATGCCATTTTGGCCTCCCGGATTCGTGCGATTTATGTCAACATATAGGGCGATTGGTAGATTTTTTGACCAAGATAGATCTGTAAAGCCCACGAAAAGTGACTGTTGGAAGCCCAACTAGCGGGATGTAATTCAACGTATCAAAATGTAAAATTCTTACGGGTATCACGTGGGCGGTGAAGAGACAAAAGATGCCATTTTGGCCTCGGATTCGTGCAGATTTACGTCAACATTTATGGCGATTGGTAGATTTTGACCAAGATAGATCCAGTCACCATGAAAAGTGACTGTTGGAAGCCCTTGAGGATGTAATTCAACGTATCAAAAAGTAAAATTCTTATACCGGTATCACGTGGGTATTTGAAGAGACAAAAGATGCCATTTTGGCCTCATTTAGGGCGATTTACGTCAGCATTTTCTGGAGATTGGCGGATTTTGACCAAGATAGATCGGTCGCCATGAAAAGTGACTGTTGGAAGCCCAACATGACCTAATTTAGAGGATCAAAAGTATAATTCTTAAAGTTATCACGTGGCTAAGGAGCCCAAAGATGCCAAGGCCCTCCATTTAGGCCAAGAAAGCGGTGACATTTTTGAGATTGGCCTCCGGATTTCGAAGTATTCAAAATGTAGAATTCTATTTAGCTCGCAAGAGACCGGTTTTTCAAAGATGCCATTTTGGCCTCCATTTGGCGGTGACATGGAGATTGGCGGATTTTGACCAAGATAGACTCAATCGTAGAAAAGTGACTGTTGGAAGCCTAGGATGAACTATTTTTGAAATCCAAAAGTAAAATTCTTAAAGGTATCACGTGGCTCGCAAAATTGACGGTTTGACAAAAGATGCCATTTTGGCCTCCATTTGGGCAGATTTAATCAACATTTATGGAGATTGGTAGATTTTGACCAAGATAGATCCGATCGCCACGAAAAGTGACTGTTGGAAGCCCAATAGGATGTAATTTAATGTTATTGAAAAGTAAAATTCTTACAGGTATCACGTGGGCGGTGAAGAGACAAAGATGCCATTTTTGGCCTGTTCGGTCAGCATTTTGGCGATTGGTAGATTTTTGACCAAGATAGATCCGGTCGCCACGAAAAGTGACTGTTGGAAGCCCAAGGAGGGATGTAATTTAACGTATCAAAAAGTAAAATTCTTACAGGTATCACATGGGCGGCTGAAGAGACAAAGATGCCATTTGGCCTCCGTTCGTGCGATTTACGTCAACATTTCGGCGATTGGTAGATTTTGACCAAGATAGATCCATTAGCCCGCGAAAAGTGACTTTGTTGGAAGCCCAACGAGGATGTAATTCAACGTATCAAAATGTAAAATTCTTACGAGGGTATCACGTGGGCATTTGAAGAGACAAAGATGCCATTTTGGCCTCAGTTCGACGATTTACGTCAACATTTACGGAGATTGGCGGATTTTTTGACCAAGATAGATCCGATCGCCATGAAAAGTGACTGTTGGAAGCCCAACATGACCTAATTTAGAGGATCGAAAAGTATAATTCTTACGGTTATCACGTGGGCGGCTAAGGAGCCCAAAGATGCCATTTTGGCTTCCATTTAGGGAAATTTCTGTCAAGATTCTAAGCGGTGACATTTTTTGAGTTCCGTAACTCCAATCGTAGTGATTACGGACTCCGTGCGAAGCTAGTAGAAAGCTATTTTTGAAATCCATAAGTCCATGTCGATAGGCATCGCGAAGGCTCGCAAAATTGACGGTTTCAAAGGGTCATTCGGCCTCCGTTCGAGGCGGATTTCTGTCAACATTTATGGAGATTGGTAGATTTTGACCAAGATAGATCCGGTCGCCACGAAAAGTGATGACTGTTGGAAGCCCAACGGGATGTAATTTAATGTTATCGAAAAGTAAAATTCTTACGGTATCACGTGGGCGGTGAAGAGACAAAAGATGCCATTTTGGCCTCTGTTCGATGCGGATTTTGGCGATTGGCGGATTTTTGACCAAGATAGATCCAGTCGCTATGAAAAGTGACTGTTGGAAGCTTAATAGGATGTAATTTAACGTATCGAAAAGTAAAATTCTTACAAGGTATCACATGGGCGGAAGAGACAAAGATGCCATTTGGCCTCGTTCATGCGATTTACGTCAACATATATGGCGATTGGTAGATTTTGACCAAGATAGATCCAGCCACCACGAAAAGTGACTGTTGGAAGCCCACGAGGATGTAATTCAACGTATCAAAATGTAAAATTCTTACACGAGGTATCACGTGGGCGGTGAAGAGACAAAGATGCCATTTTGGCCTCGTTCGGCAGATTTCTGTCAACATTTACGGAGATTGGCGGATTTTTGACCAAGATAGATCCGGTCGCCATGAAAAGTGACTGTTGGAAGCCCAACATGACCTAATTTAGAGGATCGAAAAGTATAATTCTTACGGTTATCACGTGGGCTGGCTAAAGAGCCCAAAAGATGCCATTTGGCTTCCATTTAGGAAATTTCTGTCAAGATTCGGAGCGGTGACATTTTGAGTTCCGTAACTCCAATCGTGATTACGGACTCGTCTGAGCTAGTAGATGAGCTATTTTGAAATCCATAAGTCCATTCGAAAGGCATCGCGTGGGCTCGCAAAATTGACGGTTTTCCAAAAGTGCCATTTTTGGCCTCCATTTAGGAAATTTTATCAAGATTTATGCGATGACATTTTGACCAAGATCCATAATCATCGCCCGAAAAAGTGACTGGACATGCGACGGGATGTAAAGCTATTTTTGGTAAAATTCTTACGGGTATCACGTGGGCGCAAAAGAGACAAAAAGAGGTCATTTTGGCCGTTCGTGCAGATTTACGTCAGCATTTATGGAGATTGGTAGATTTTGACCAAGATAGATCCGGTCGCGAAAAGTGACTGTTGGAAGCCCAATAGGATGTAATTTAATGTTATTGAAAAGTAAAATTCTTACGAGGGTATCACGTGGGCGGTGAAGAGACAAAAGATGCCATTTTGGCCTCTGTTCGGTCAGATTTAAGCGATTGGCGATTTTGACCAAGATAGATCAGTCGCCACAAAAAGTGACTGTTGGAAGCCCAACGAGGATGTAATTTAGCGTATCAAAATGTAAAATTCTTACGGTATCATATGGGCGGTGAAGAGACAAAAGATGCCATTTTGGCCTCGGTTCATGCGATTTACGTCAACATTTCGGCGATTGGTAGATTTTTGACCAAGATAGATCAGTAGCCACGAAAAGTGTGACTGTTGGAAAGCCCAACGAGGATGTAATTCAACGTATCAAAATGTAAAAATTCTTACGGTATCACGTGGGCGGTGAAGAGACAAAGATGCCATTTTGGCCTCGGATTCGGCCGATTTAAATCAACATTTACGGAGATTGGCGGATTTTTGACCAAGATAGATCTAGTCGCCATGAAAAGTGACCTATTGGAAGCCCAACATGACCTAATTTAGAGGATCGAAAAGTATAATTCTTAAAGTTATCACGTGGGCGACTAAAGGAGCCCAAAGATGCCATTTTGGCCTCCATTTTGGGAAATTTCGTCAAGATTCTAGCGGTGACATTTTTGAGTTAAAGTAACTCAATCGTAGTGATTACGGACTCGTGCGCGAAGCTAGTAAGCTATTTTTGAAATCCATAAGTCCATGTCGATAGGCATCGCGAGGCTCGCAAAATTGACGGTTTTCAAAGGGGTCATCGGCCTCCGTTGAGGGGATTTCTGTCAACATTTATGGAGATTGGTAGATTTTGACCAAGATAGATCCGGTCGCCACGAAAAGTGACTGTTGGAAGCCCAACGGGATGTAATTTAATGTTATCGAAAAGTAAAATTCTTACGGTATATCACAAAGATGCCATTTTGGTGGGCAGATTTGAAGTGACAAAGATGCCATTTTGTGACTGTTGGAAGTAATAGGATGTAATTTAACGTATCGAAAAGTAAAATTCTTACGGGTATCACGCGAAGAGACAAAAGGATGTGATTTACGTCAACAAGATAGACCAAGATCGCCCGCAAAAGTGACCTGTTGGAAGCCCAACGAGGATGTAATTCAACGTATCAAAATGTAAAATTCTTACGGGTATCACATGGGTATTTGAGAAGAGACAAAAAGATGCCATTTTGGCCTCCGTTCGTCTGATTTCTTTCAACATTTCGGCGATTGGTAGATTTTGACCAAGATAGATCAGTCACCACGAAAAGTGACTGTTGGAAGCCCAACGAGGGATGTAATTCAACGTATCAAAATGTAAAATTCTTACGGGTATCACGTGGGCGGTGAAGAGACAAAAGATGCCATTTTGGCCTCAGTTCGGCGATTTACGTCAACATTTACGGAGATTGGTAGATTTTTGACCAAGATAGATCCGGTCGCCATGAAAAGTGACTGTTGGAAGCCCAACATGACCTAATTTAGAGGATCAAAAAAGTATAATTCTTAAAGTTATCACGTGGGCGATAAAGAGACAAAGATGCCATTTTGGCCTCCATTTAGGGAAATTTTGTCAAGATTTCTAGAGAGCGGTGACATTTTTTTGAGTTAAAGTAACTCAATCGCCAGTGAAACGGACTGTTGGAAGCTAGTAGAAAGCTATTTTTGAGGATCAATAAGTCCAATTCTTAAAGGCATCGAAGGGGCGGCTGACGGTTTTCAAAAGAGGCCATTTTGGCCTCCATTGGGGCGATTTTTGTCAGCATTTATGGAGATGACATTTTTGATTTTGACCAAGATAGATCCGATAGTGATTAAAGGACTCCGTTGGAAGCCCAGCGAGGATGTAAAATTTTTGCTATTGAAAAGTCCATGTTTGATAGGCATCGCGTGGCAAAATTGACGGTTTTCAAAGGGTCGATGCCTCCATGGGCAGCTGAAGAGACAAAGATGGCGATTCGGCGTCAACATTTATGGAGATTGGTAGATTTTGACCAAGATAGATCAGTCGCCACAAAAAGTGACCTGTTGGAAGCCCAATAGGATGTAATTTAATGCTATCGAAAAGTAAAATTCTTACGGGTATCACGTGGGCGTTGAAGAGACAAAAGATGCCATTTTGGCCTCCGTTCGTGCTGATTTTTCCCAACATATCGGCGATTGGTAGATTTTTGACCAAGATAGATCCGATCACCACAAAAAGTGACATTGGAAGCCCAACGAGGATGTAATTCAACGTATCAAAATGTAAAATTCTTACGGGTATCACGTGGGGCAGCTGAAGAGACAAAAGATGCCATTTGGCCTCCGTTCATGCCTGATTTCTTTCAACATTTGCGCGATTGGTAGATTTTTGACCAAGATAGATCCAGTCGCCATGAAAAGTGACACGTTGGAAGCCCTTGAGGATGTAATTCAACGTATCAAAATGTAAAATTCTTACAGGTATCACGTGAGCTATTTGAAGAGACAAAGATGCCATTTTGGCCTCGGATTCGGATTTTGTCAACATTTACGGAGATTGGCGGATTTTTGACCAAGATAGATCCGTCGCCATGAAAAGTGACTGTTGGAAGCCCAACATGACCTAATTTAGAGGATCAAAAAGTATAATTCTTAAAGTTATCACGTGGGGCGACTAAGGAGCCCAAAGATGCCATTTGGCCTCCATTTTGGGAAATTTTGTCAAGATTCTAAGCGGTGACATTTTTGAGTTCCGTAACTCAATCGTAGTGATTACGGACTCCGTGCGAAGCTGGTAGAAAGCTATTTTTGAAATCCATAAGTCCATGTCGATAGGCATCGCGAAGGCTCGCAAAATTGACCGGTTTCAAAGAGGTCGTCGGCCTCCGTTCGAGGCAGATTTACGTCAGCATTTATGGAGATTGGCTTAGATTTTGACCAAGATAGATCCGGTCGCCACGAAAAGTGACTGTTGGAAGCCCTTGGGGATGTAATTTAATGTTATCGAAAAGTAAAATTCTTACGGGTATCACGTGGGCGGAAGAGACAAAGATGCCATTTTGGCCTCGTTTCGTGCAGATTTCGATTGGCGGATTTTTGACCAAGATAGATCAGTCGCCACGAAAAGTGTTTGGAAGCCCAATAGGATGTAATTTAACGTGTCGAAAAGTAAAAGGGTATCACATGGGCGTGAAGAGACAAAAGATGCCATTTTGGCCTGATTCGTGCAGATTTACGTCAACATATCTCGGCGATTGGTAGATTTTTGACCAAGATAATTTAAGCCCACGAAAAGTGACTGTTGGAAGCCCAACGAGGATGTAATTCAACGTGTCAAAATGTAAAATTCTTTACGGGTATCCGTGGGCGGTGAAGAGACAAAAGATGCCATTTTGGCCTCCGTTCGTCTTGATTTACGTCAACATTTCGCGATTGGTAGATTTTTGACCAAGATAGATCCGATCACCATGAAAAGTGACTGTTGGAAGCCCAACAGGATGTAATTCAACGTATCAAAAAGTAAAATTCTTCACGGGTATCACGTGGGCGGTGAAGAGAGACAAAGATGCCATTTTGGCCTCCGTTCGAGCGATTTACGTCAACATTTACGGAGATTGGCGGATTTTTGACCAAGATAGATCCGATCGCCATGAAAAGTGACTGTTGGAAGCCCAACATGACCTAATTTAGAGGATCAAAAAGTACAATTCTTAAAGTTATCACGTGGGGCGACTAAAGGAGCCCAAAGATGCCATTTGGCCTCCATTTTGGGAAATTTACGTCAAGATTCCTAGCGGTGACATATTTTTGAGTTCCGTAACTCAATCGTAGTGATTCTGGACTCCGTCTTGAAGCTAGTAGAAAGCTATTTTTGAAATCCATAAGTCCATGTCTCCGATAGGCATCGCGAAGGCTCAGATTTTGACCAAAATTGACGGTTTTCAAAGAGGTCATTTCGAAAAGTAAAGTGCCTCCGTTGGTGGGATGCCATTTTTGGCCAACATTTATGGAGATTGGTAGATTTTGACCAAGATAGATCCGGTCGCCACGAAAA
The DNA here is from genome assembly GCA_015847255.1 of Hyparrhenia diplandra. NCBI lineage: Eukaryota > Viridiplantae > Streptophyta > Magnoliopsida > Poales > Poaceae > Hyparrhenia > Hyparrhenia diplandra. The sequence continues at coordinate 95,804 of JADLZK010013302.1, forward strand.
GTGACTGTTGGAAGCCCAACGAGGATGTAATTTAACGTTATTGAAAAGTAAAATTTACCGGGTATCACGTGGGGCGGTGAAGAGACAAAAGATGCCACGTGGGCAGGCGATTGGCAGATTTTGACCAAGATAGATCCGGTCGCCGAAAAGTGACTTTGGAAGCCCAATAGGATGTAATTTAACGTATCGAAAAGTAAAATTCTTAAGGTATCACATGGGCAGGCGAAGAGACAAAAGATGCCATTTTGGCTCAGGATTCATGCGATTTACGTCAACATATACGCGATTGGTAGATTTTTGACCAAGATAGATCTGACCGCCACGAAAAGTGACTGTTGGAAGCCCAACGAGGATGTAATTCAACGTATCAAAATGTAAAATTCTTACGGGTATCACGTGGGCGGTGAAGAGACAAAAGATGCCATTTTGGCCTCGGTTCGAGCAGATTTACGTCAACATTTACGGAGATTGGCGGATTTTTTTGACCAAGATAGATCGATCGCCATGAAAAGTGACTGTTGGAAGCCCAACATGACCTAATTTAGAGGGATCGAAAAGTATAATTCTTCTGGTTATCACGTGGGCGGCTAAGGAGCCCAAAGATGCCATTTTGGCTTCCATTTAGGGAAATTTCGTCAAGATTCTAGCGGTGACATTTTTTTGAGTTCCGTAACTCAATCGTAGTGAAACGGACTCGTGCGAAGCTAGTAGAAGCTATTTTTGAAATCCATAAGTCCATGTCGATAGGCATCGCGAAGGCTCGCAAAATTGACGGTTTCAAAGAGGTCATCGGCCTCCGTTCGGGGCGATTTGTCAACATTTATGGAGATTTTTAGATTTTGACCAAGATAGATCCAATCGCCCACGAAAAGTGACTGTTGGAAGCCCAGTAGGATGTAATTTAATGTTATCGAAAAGTAAAATTCTTACGGGTATCACGTGGGCGCAAAATTGAAGTGACAAAAGATGCCATTTGGCCCGTTCAGATGGTGCAGGATTTAAGTCAGATTTGGCGATTTTTTTGACCAAGATAGATCGATCGCCCGAAAAGTGACCTGTTGGAAGCCCAATAGGATGTAATTTTGCGTATTGAAAAGTAAAATTCTTACGGGGTATCACGTGGGCGGTGAAGAGACAAAAGATGCCATTTTGGCCTCGTTCGAGGCGTCAACATATCTTGCGATTGGTAGATTTTTGACCAAGATAGATCCCGGTCGCCACAAAAAGTGACATTGGAAGCCCAACGAGGATGTAATTTAACGTATCAAAATGTAAAATTCTTGGTATCACATGGGCGGTGAAGAGACAAAAGATGCCATTTTGGCCCGTTCATGCGATTTACGTCAACATTGATTGGTAGATTTTTGACCAAGATAGCGGTCGCCCATGAAAAGTGACTGTTGGAAGCCAACAGGATGTAATTCAACGTATCAAAATGTAAAATTCTTACAGGTATCACGTGGGCAATTTGAAGAGACAAAAGATGCCATTTTGGCCTCCGTTCGGCGATTTTCGTCAACATTTCGGAGATTGGCGGATTTTTGACCAAGATAGATCCGGTCGCCATGAAAAGTGACTGTTGGAAGCCCAACATGACCTAATTTAGAGGATCGAAAAGTATAATTCTTAAAGTTATCACGTGGGCCAGCTAAGGAGCCCAAAAGATGCCATTTTGGCTTCCATTTAGGAAATTTGTCAAGATTCTAAGCGGTGACATTTTTGAGTTCCGTAACTCAATCGTAGTGATTACGGACTCCGTGCGAAGCTAGTAGAAAGCTATTTTTGAAATCCATAAGTCCATGTCGATAGGCATCGCGAAGGCTCGCAAAATTGGCGGTTTTCAAAAGGGTCATTAAGCCTCCGTTCGAGGCAGATTTACGTCAACATTTATGGAGATTGGTAGATTTTGACCAAGATAGATCCGGTCGCCACGAAAAGTGACTGTTGGAAGCCCAACGAGGATGTAATTTAATGTTATTGAAAAGTAAAATTCTTCTGGTATCACGTGGGCGTTGAAGAGACAAAAGATGCCATTTTGGCCTCTGTTCGGGCAGATTTCGGCGATTGGCAGATTTTGACCAAGATAGATCGATCGCCACGAAAAGTGATCACATTGGAAGCCCAATAGGATGTAATTTAACGTATCGAAAAGTAAAATTCTTACGGGTATCACATGGGCGGTGAAGAGACAAAAGATGCCATTTTGGCCCTCCGTTCATTCGATCTTGTCAACATATCAGCGATTGGTAGATTTTTGACCAAGATAGATCCAAACCGCCACGAAAAGTGACCTGTTGGAAGCCTAACGAGGATGTAATTCAACGTATCAAAATGTAAAATTCTTTACAGTATCACGTGGATTTCTTTCAACATTTAGGCGAAGAGACAAAAGATGCCATTTTGGCCTCGGTATTCGAGCAGATTTACGTCAGCATTTACGGAGATTGGCGGATTTTTGACCAAGATAGATCAGTCGCCATGAAAAGTGACTATTGGAAGCCCAACATGACCTAATTTAGAGGATCAAAAGTATAATTCTTAAATTTATCACGTGGGGCAGCTAAGGAGCCCAAAGATGCCATTTGGCCTCCATTTTGGGAAATTTCTGTCAAGATTCCTAGCGGTGACATTTTTTGAGTTCAGTAACTCCAATCGTAGTGATTCGGACTCCGTCTTGAGAAGCTAGTAGAAAGCTATTTTGAAATCCATAAGTCCATGTTCGATAGGCATCGCGAAGGCTCGCAAAATTGACGGGTTTTCAAAAGAGGTCATTCCGCCTCCGTTCGGGCAGATTCTGTCAACATTTATGGAGATTGGCGATTTTGACCAAGATAGATCCGGTCGCCCACGAAAAGTGACTCCGTTGGAAGCCCAACAGATGTAATTTAATGTTATCGAAAAGTAAAATTCTTACAGGTATCACGTGGGCGCGGTGAAGGAAGAGATGCCATTTGGCCTGCTGTTCGGTCGGATTTGGCGATGGCATTTTTGACCAAGATAGATCCGGTCGCCATTTAAAAGTGACTGTTGGAAGCCCAATAGGATGTAATTTAACGTATCGAAAAAGTAAAATTCTTTACAGGTATCACATGGGCAGGCGGAAGAGACAAAAAGATGCCATTTTGGCTGGATTCGTGCAGATTTGCCAACATATATCGCGGTGGTAGATTTTTGACCAAGATAGATCCTGTGTCGCCCACGAAAAGTGACTGTTGGAAGCCCAAACGGGATGTAATTCAACGTATCAAAATGTAAAATTCTTACGGGTATCACGTGGCGAAATTTGAAGAGACAAAAAGATGCCATATTTTGGCCTCCGTTAGTGCAGATTTCTGTCAACATTTCTGGCGATTGGTAGATTTTGACCAAGATAGATCCTCGTCACCATGAAAAGTGACCGTTGGAAGCCCTCCAACAGGATGTAATTCAACATATCAAAAAGTAAAATTCTTACAGCGGGTATCACGTGGGCGGTGAAGAGACAAAGATGCCATTTTGGCCTGGATTCGACGGTTTACGTCAGCATTTACGGAGATTGGCGGATTTTGACCAAGATAGATCCGATCGCCATGAAAAGTGACTGTTGAAGCCCAACATGACCTAATTTAGAGGATCAAAAAGTATAATTCTTAAAGTTATCACGTGGGGCAGCTAAGGAGCCCAAAGATGCCATTTTGGCCTCCATTTAGGGAAATTTACGTCAAGATTCCTAGCGGTGACATTTTTGAGTTCTGGTAACTCAATCGTAGTGATTACGAGGACTCTCGGTCTTGAAGCTGGTAGAAAGCTATTTTGAAATCCATAAGTCCATGTCTGATAGGCATCGCTCTCTCAAAATTGTGGTTTTCAAAAGAGGTCATTACGGCCTCAGATTCGGGCAGATTTCTGTCAACATTTATGGAGATTGGTAGATTTTTGACCAAGATAGATCCAGTCGCCATGAAAAGTGACTCGTTGGAAGCCCAACAGGATGTAATTTAATGCTATTGAAAAAGTAAAATTCTTACGGGTATCACGTGGGCAATTGAAGAGACAAAAGATGCCATTTGGCCTCCGTTAGGTGATTGGCTAACATTTATGGCGATTGGCGATTTTTGACCAAGATAGATCCGGTCGCCACAAAGTGACTGTTGGAAGCCCAACGAGGATGTAATTTAACGTATCGAAAAAGTAAAAAATTCTTGGGTATCACATGGGTAATTTGAAGAGACAAAGATGCCATTTTGGCCTCCGATTCATGCGATTTCGTCAACATATCGCGATTGGTAGATTTTTGACCAAGATAGATCCAGCCGCCCGAAAAGTGACTGTTGGAAGCCTTGTGAGGATGTAATTCAACGTATCAAAATGTAAAATTCTTACGTGTATCACGTGCTGGGCGGTGAAGAGACAAAAAGATGCCATTTTGGCCTCCGCTCGAGCGAAATTATCCAACATTTCGGAGATTGGCGGATTTTGACCAAGATAGATCCGGTCGCCATGAAAAGTGACCTCGTTGGAAGCCCAACATGACCTAATTTAGAGGATCAAAAAGTATAATTCTTTACATTTATCACGTGGGGCTCTAAGGAGCCCAAAGATGCCATTTTGGCCTCCATTTAGGAAAATTTCACAAGATTCCTAAGCGGTGACATTTTTGAGTTAAAGATAACTCCAATCGTAGTGATTCGGACTCCGCAAGGAAGCCTAGTAGAAAGCTATTTTGAAATCCATAAGTCCATGTCGATAGGCATCGAAGGCTCATAAAATTGACGGGTTTTCAAAGAGGTCATTCGCCTCCGCTCGGGCGATTTGTCAACATTTATGGAGATTGCGTGATTTTGACCAAGATAGATCCAGCCGCCATGAAAAGTGACCTGTTGGAAGCCCAACAGATGTAATTTAACGTTATTGAAAAGTAAAATTCTTACGGGTATCACGTGGGCGGTGAAGAGACAAAAGATGCCATTTTGGCCCTGTTCGGGCGCGATTTGGCGACAAGTAGATTTTTGACCAAGATAGATCCAGCCGCCACGAAAAGTGACCATTTGGAAGCCCAATAGGATGTAATTTAATGTATCGAAAAGTAAAATTCTTACGTGTATCACATGGGCGGTGAAGAGACAAAAGATGCCATTTTGGCCTCCGCTCGTGCGGAATTTCTATCAAGCATATCGGGCGATTGGTAGATTTTTGACCAAGATAGATCTGCCGCCACGAAAAGTGACCGTTGGAAGCCCAACAGGGATGTAATTCAATGTATCAAAATGTAAAATTCTTACTGGTATCACATGGGCAAAATTGAAGAGACAAAAGATGCCATTTTGGCCTCCGCTTAGTCTGAGATTTACATCCAACATTTCCGGCGAGATTGGTAGATTTTTGACCAAGATAGATCCAGTCACCATAAAAAGTGACCTGTTGGAAGCCCAACAGGATGTAATTCAACATATCAAAAAGTAAAATTCTTACATGTATCACGTGGGCGGTGAAGAGACAAAGATGCCATTTGGCCTCCGTTCGAGCGAGATTGGCCAACATTTCGGAGATTGGCGGATTTTTGACCAAGATAGATCCGCCGCCATGAAAATTGACCTCGTTGGAAGCCCAACATGACCTAATTTAGAGGATCAAAAGTATAATTCTTACATTTATCACGTGCAAAAGCTAAGGAGCCCAAAGATGCCATTTTGGCCTCCATTTTGGGAAATTTGCTCAAGATTCTAAGCGATTGACATTTTTTTGAGTTAAAGATAACTCCAATCGAGTGATTCCGAAGATGGAAGCTAGTAGAAAGCTATTTTTGAAATCCATAAGTCCATGTCTGATAGGCATCGCTAAGGCTCGCAAAATTGACGGTTTTCAAAAGAGGTCATTTTGGCCTCCGCTCGGGCGATTGCCAACATTTATGGAGATTGGCAGATTTTCCAAGATAGATCCCCCGCCGCCATGAAAAAGTGACCGTTGGAAGCCCAACAGATGTAATTTAACGTTATTGAAAAGTAAAATTTTATGTGTATCACGCGGGCACAAAGAGACAAAAGATGCCATTTTGGCCTCTCGCTCGCAGATTTCGGGCGATTGGATTTTTTGACCAAGATAGATCCAAAGCATTTAAAAGTGACCTTTGGAAGCCTAACAGATGTAATTTAACGATCGAAAAAGTAAAATTTTACGTGTATCACATGGGCGGTGAAGAGACAAAAAAGATGCCATTTTGGCCTCCGCTCGGAAGATTTTCACAACATATCCGGCGATTGGTAGATTTTTGACCAAGATAGATCCCGCCGCCATGAAAAGTGACCGCTGGAAGCCCAACAGATGTAATTCAATGTATCAAAATGTAAAATTTTACAGGTATCACGTGGGCAGCCGAAGAGACAAAAGATGCCATTTTGGCCTCCGCGTCGCAGATTGCCAACATTTCGGGCGATTGGCATATTTTTGACCAAGATAGATCCGGGCCGCCATGAAAAGTGACCGCTGGAAGCCCAACAGATGTAATTCAACGATCAAAAAGTAAAATTCTTACGTGTATCACGCTGGCACCGAAGAGACAAAAGATGCCATTTTGGCCTCCGCTCGAAAGCGATTTCTCACAACATTTCTCGAGATTGGCGGATTTTTGACCAAGATAGATCCGCCGCCGCCATGAAAAATTGACCGCTGGAAGCCCAACATGACCTAATTTAGAGGATCGAAAAGTATAATTCTTACATTTATCACGTAGCAGCTAAGGAGCCCAAAGATGCCATTTTGGCCTCCATTCATGGAAATTTCGCCAACATTCCTAGCGGTGACATTTTTGAGTTCAAGATGAATCCAATCGTAGTGATTCCGACTCGCATGGAAGCTAGTAGAAAGCTATTTTGAAATCCATAAGTCCATGTTCGATAGGCATGCGAAGGCTCGCAAAATTGACGGTTTTCAAAAAAGAGGTCATTTCGCCTCCGCTCGCGCGCATTTGCCAACATTTATGGAGATTGGCAGATTTTGACCAAGATAGATCCAAGCCGCCATGAAAAGTGACCCGCTGGAAGCCCAACATGATGTAATTTAACGTTATTGAAAAGTAAAATTTTACATGTATCACGTGGGCAAGCCTGAAGAGACAAAAGATGCCATTTTGGCCTCCATTCGCTCGGGCATTCCGCGCGATTGGCAGATTTTTGACCAAGATAGAGATCCCGCCATTTAAAAGTGACCCGCTGGAAGCCTAACAGATGTAATTTAACGATCGAAAAAGTAAAAAATTTTACGTGTATCACATGGGCAAAATTGATAAGAAGAGACAAAAGATGCCATTTTGGCCTCCGCTCGCGCAAAAGATTTTCCAACATTTATGGAGACATTGGTAGATTTTGACCAAGATAGATCCTGCCGCCATGAAAAGTGACCGCTGGAAGCCCAACAGATGTAATTTAATGTATCAAAATGTAAAATTCTTACAGTGTATCACATGGGCAAACCGAAGAGACAAAAGATGCCATTTTGGCCTCCGCTCGCAGATTTCTCCAACATTTCCGGCGATTGGCAGATTTTTGACCAAGATAGATCCAAGCCGCCATGAAAAGTGACCCGTTGGAAGCCCAACAGATGTAATTCAACGATCAAAAAGTAAAATTTTACGTGTATCACACATGGGCAAAATTAAGAGACAAAAGATGCCATTTTGGCCTCCGCTCGAAAGCAGATTTCATCAACATTTCGAGATTGGTATTTTTGACCAAGATAGATCTGCCGCCATGAAAATTGACCTCGCTGGAAGCCCAACATGATGTAATTTAGAGGATCAAAAAGTAAAATTTTTACATTTATCACGCGGGCAAAGAAGAGCCAAAAGATGCCATTTTGGCCTCCATTCATGGAAATTTGCCAACATTCCTAGATTGGACATTTTTTTGACCAAGATAGATCCAATCGCCATGAAATTGACCTCTGGAAGCCCAACATGAGCTAATTTTTGAAATCAAAAAAGTAAAATGTCCGATATTTATCCAAGGCTCGCAAAATTGAGAGCCAAAAGATGCCATTTTGGCCTCCGCTGGAAGCGAAATTTCTACAACAACATTTATGGAGATTGGCGATTTTGACCAAGATAGATCCAAATCGCCATGAAAAGTGACTCGCTGGAAGCCCAACATGATGTAATTTAAGGATTGAAAAGTAAAATTTTACATTTATCACGTGAAAAAAAGCTAAGAGACAAAAGATGCCATTTTGGCCTCCATTCATGGAAATTTGCCAACATTCCGCGGCGTGACATTTTTGACCAAGATAGATCCAATCGCCATGAAAAGTGACCTCGACCCTGGAAGCCTAGTAGATGTAATTTTTGAAATCCAAAAGTAAAATTCCGATAGGTATCACAAGGGGCAAAATTGAAGAGACAAAAGATGCCATTTTGGCCTCCCGCTCGCGCAGATTTGGCCAACATTTATGGAGATTGGCAGATTTTTGACCAAGATAGATCCAAGCCGCCATGAAAAGTGACCGCTGGAAGCCCAACAGATGTAATTTAACGTATGAAAAGTAAAATTTTACATTGTATCAATGCGGGCAAACCTAAGAGACAAAAGATGCCATTTTGGCCCTCCTCGCAATTTTCACAACATTTCGAGATTGGCATATTTTTGACCAAGATAGATCCCAGCCGCCATGAAAAGTGACCCGCTGGAAGCCCAACAGATGTAATTTAAATCAAAAAGTAAAATTTTATAGGTATCACATGGGCAAAATTGAAGAGACAAAAGATGCCATTTTGGCCTCCGCTCGAATGGAAATTTCGCACAACATTTATGGAGATTGGTAGATTTTTGACCAAGATAGATCCCGCCGCCATGAAAATTGACCCGCTGGAAGCCCAACAGATGTAATTTAATGTATCAAAAGTAAAATTTTACATTTATCACGGGCAAATTGAAGAGACAAAAGATGCCATTTTGGCCTCCATTCATGGAATTTTCTCACAACATTCCTGGCGATTGACATTTTTGACCAAGATAGATCCGGGCCGCCATGAAAAGTGACCCGCTGGAAGCCCAACAGATGTATTTTGAAATCCATATCAAAAAGTAAAATTTTAGGCACGTATCACGCTGGGCAAAATTGAAGAGACAAAAGATGCCATTTTGGCCTCCGCTCGAAAGCAGATTTTGGCCAACATTTATGGAGATTGGCAGATTTTGACCAAGATAGATCCAAGCCGCCATGAAAATTGACCCGCTGGAAGCCCAACATGATGTAATTTAGAGGATTGAAAAGTAAAATTTTACATTTATCACGTGGGCAATTTTATGAGCCCAAAAGATGCCATTTTGGCCTCCATTCATGGAAATTTCTCCACGATTCCATTAGCGTGACATTTTTGAGTTTTTTGACCAAGATAGATCCAAAGCCGATTAAAAGTGACCCGCTGGAAGTAGAAAGATGTAATTTTGAAATCCAAAAGTAAAATTCCGATAGGTATCACAAGGGGCAAAATTGAGAGACAAAAGATGCCATTTTGGCCTCCGCTCGAAAGCAGCATTTTCGCCAACATTTATGGAGATTGGCAGATTTTTGACCAAGATAGATCCAAGCCGCCATGAAAAGTGACCCGCTGGAAGCCCAACAGATGTAATTTAACGTATTGAAAAGTAAAATTTTACATTTATCACGTGGGCAGCTGAAGAGACAAAAGATGCCATTTTGGCCTCCATTCAGGAAATTGCCAACATTTCCTAGCGATTGACATTTTTTTGACCAAGATAGATCCAAAGTGCCATGAAAAGTGACCCGCTGGAAGCCTAGTAGATGTAATTTTGAAATCAAAAAGTAAAATTCTTATAGGTATCACATGGGGCAAAATTGAAGAGACAAAAGATGCCATTTTGGCCTCCGCTCGGAGATTGCCAACATTTATGGAGATTGGTAGATTTTTGACCAAGATAGATCCAGCCGCCATGAAAAGTGACCCGCTGGAAGCCCAACATGATGTAATTTAATGTATCAAAAAGTAAAATTTTACATGTATCACATGGGCAAACCGAAGAGACAAAAGATGCCATTTTGGCCTCCGCTCATGCAGATTTGGCCAACATTTATGGAGATTGGCATATTTTTGACCAAGATAGATCCGGGGCCGCCATGAAAAGTGACCGCTGGAAGCCCAACAGATGTAATTCAAACGATCAAAAAGTAAAATTTTTACGTGTATCATGGGGGCAAAATTGAAGAGACAAAAGATGCCATTTTGGCCTCCGCTCGCGATTTGGCCAACATTTCCGAGATTGGCGGATTTTTGACCAAGATAGATCCAGCCGCCATGAAAATTGACCTCGCTGGAAGCCCAACATGACCTAATTTAGAGGATCAAAAAGTAAAATTTTACATTTATCACGTGGGCAAATTTAAGGAGCCCAAAGATGCCATTTTGGCCTCCATTCATGGAAATTCGCCAACATTCCTAGCGTGACATTTTTGACAAAGAGTGATCCGAAAAAATTGACCCGTTGGAAGTAGAAAGATTTTGAAATCCAAAAGTCCATTTTCCGATAGGCATCGCATTTAAGGCTCGCAAAATTGACGGTTTTCAAAAGAGGTCATTTTCGCCTCCTCGCGCAGATTTCACAACATTTATGGGAGATTGGCAGATTTTGACCAAGATAGATCCAGCCGCCATGAAAAGTGACCGCTGGAAGCCCAACAGATGTAATTTAACGTTATTGAAAAGTAAAATTTTTACGTGTATCACGCGGGCAACCGAAGAGACAAAAGATGCCATTTTGGCCTCCATTCATGGCGCATTTTCGCCAACATTTCTGGAGATTGGCAGATTTTTGACCAAGATAGATCCAGCCCGCCATGAAAAGTGACCCGCTGGAAGCCCAACAGATGTAATTTAACGATCAAAAAGTAAAATTTTATAGGTGTATCACATGGGCAAATGAAGAGACAAAAGATGCCATTTTGGCCTCCGCTCGCGGAAATTTGCCAACATATCCGGGCGATTGGTAGATTTTTGACCAAGATAGATCCCGCCGCCATGAAAAGTGACCCGCTGGAAGCCCAACAGATGTAATTCAATGTATCAAAATGTAAAATTCTTACGGTGTATCACGCGGGCAAAATTGAAGAGACAAAAGATGCCATTTTGGCCTCCGCTCGCTCGCGCAGATTCAACAACATTTTGGCGATTGGCATATTTTTGACCAAGATAGATCCGGGCCGCCATGAAAAGTGACCCGCTGGAAGCCCAACAGATGTAATTCAACGCATCAAAAAGTAAAATTTTACGATGTGTATCACGCGGGCAAATTGAAGAGACAAAAGATGCCATTTTGGCCTCCGCTCGAAAGCAGATTTCTATCAACATTTTCGAGATTGGCGGATTTTTGACCAAGATAGATCCAAGCCGCCATGAAAATTGACCCGCTGGAAGCCCAACATGACCTAATTTAGAGGATCGAAAAGTATAATTTTACATTTATCACGGGGCAGCTAAGGAGCCCAAAGATGCCATTTTGGCCTCCATTCATGGAAATTTGGCCACGCATTCCTAGCGTGACATTTTTGAGTTCCGTGAATCCAATCGTAGTGATTCCGACTCGCGTAGCGGCTAGTAGAAAGCTATTTTGAAATCCATAAGTCCATGTCCGATAGGCATCGCTAAGGCTCGCAAAATTGACGGTTTTCAAAAGAGGTCATTCCGCCTCCGCTCGCGCGCATTGGCCAACATTTATGGAGATTGGCAGATTTTGACCAAGATAGATCCCAGCCGCCATGAAAAGTGACCGCTGGAAGCCCAACAGATGTAATTTAACGTTATTGAAAAGTAAAATTTTTACGTGTATCACGCGGGCAAACCGAAGAGACAAAAGATGCCATTTTGGCCTCTCGCTCGTCGCGCATTTTCGGGCAACATTGGAGATTTTTGACCAAGATAGATCCAGCCCGCCATTAAAAGTGACCCGCTGGAAGCCTAACAGATGTAATTTAACGATCAAAAAGTAAAATTTTTACAGTGTATCACATGGGCAAAATTGAAGAGACAAAAGATGCCATTTTGGCCTCCGCTCGCGCAGATTTGGCCAACATATCCGGGCGCGATTGGTAGATTTTTGACCAAGATAGATCCCCGCCGCCATGAAAAGTGACCCGCTGGAAGCCCAACAGATGTAATTCAATGTATCAAAATGTAAAATTCTTACTGTGTATCACGGGGCAAATTGAAGAGACAAAAGATGCCATTTTGGCCTCCGCTCGCGCGCAGATTTGGCCAACATTTCCGGGCGATTGGCATATTTTTGACCAAGATAGATCCGGGCCGCCATGAAAAGTGACCCGCTGGAAGCCCAACAGATGTAATTCAACGATCAAAAAGTAAAATTTTACTGTGTATCACATGGGCAAATTGAAGAGACAAAAGATGCCATTTTGGCCTCCGCTCGAAAGCAGATTTCTATCAACATTTTCGAGATTGGCGGATTTTTGACCAAGATAGATCCCATGGGCCGCCATGAAAATTGACTCGCTGGAAGCCCAACATGACCTAATTTAGAGGATCGAAAAGTATAATTTTACATTTATCACGTGGGGGCAGCTAAGGAGCCCAAAGATGCCATTTTGGCCTCCATTCATGGAAATTTCGGCCAATGATTCCTAGCGTGACATTTTTGAGTTCCAAGAAATCCAATCGTAGTGATTTCGACCGTGGAAGCTAGTAGAAAGCTATTTTGAAATCCATAAGTCCATGTCCGATAGGCATCGCGAAGGCTCAAAAAATTGACGGTTTTCAAAAGAGGTCATTCCGCCTCCCGCTCGCGCGCATTGGCCAACATTTATGGAGATTGGCAGATTTTGACCAAGATAGATCCAGCCGCCATGAAAAGTGACCGCTGGAAGCCCAACAGATGTAATTTAACGTTATTGAAAAAAGTAAAATTTTTACATGTATCACGGGCAACCGAAGAGACAAAAGATGCCATTTTGGCCTCCTCGGAAATTTTGGCCAACATTTCGAGATTGGCAGATTTTTGACCAAGATAGATCCAGCCGCCATTAAAAGTGACCCGCTGGAAGCCCAACAGATGTAATTTAACGATCAAAAAGTAAAATTTTACGTGTATCACATGGGCAAAAATGAAGAGACAAAAGATGCCATTTTGGCCTCCCAAAAGAGACAAAACATGCCATTTTGGTAGATTTTTGACCAAGATAGATCCCGCCGCCATGAAAAGTGACATTTTTGATGTAATTCAATGTATCAAAATGTAAAATTAGATCACCAAGATAGAGACAAAAGATGCCATTTTGGCCTCCCTCGCTGGAAGCCCAACAGATATTTTTGACCAAGATAGAAAAGTAAAATTTTAAAAGTGTATCACTGGAAGCCCAACAGATGTAATTCAACGATCAAAAAGATAAAATTTTGGTGTATCACGCTGGCAAATTGAAGAGACAAAAGATGCCATTTTGGCCCGCTCGAAAGCAGATTTCTATCAACATTTTCGAGATTGGCGGATTTTTGACCAAGATAGATCCAAGCCGCCATGAAAATTGACCCGCTGGAAGCCCAACATGACCTAATTTAGAGGATCAAAAAAGTATAATTTTTACATTTATCACGGGCAGCTAAGGAGCCCAAAGATGCCATTTTGGCCTCCATTCATGGAAATTTCGCCAACATTCCTAGCGTGACATTTTTGACCAAGATAGAATCCGCCGCCATGAAAAAGTGATTCTCGACTCGGAAGCGGCTAGTAGAAAGCTATTTTTGAAATCCATAAGTCCATGTCCGATAGGCATCGCGAAGGCTCGCAAAATTGACGGTTTTCAAAAGAGGTCATTTTCGCCCCGCTCGCGCGATTTGCCAACATTTATGGAGATTGGCAGATTTTGACCAAGATAGATCCAGCCGCCATGAAAAGTGACCGCTGGAAGCCCAACAGATGTAATTTAACGCTATTGAAAAGTAAAATTTTTACAGTGTATCACGCGGGCAAAACCGAAGAGACAAAAGATGCCATTTTGGCCCCTCGTTTCTCGCAACATTTCGGGCGACATTGCAGATTTTTGACCAAGATAGATCCGGGGCCGCCATGAAAAGTGACCCGCTGGAAGCCTAACAGATGTAATTTAACGATCAAAAAGTAAAATTTTACGTGTATCACATGGGCAACCGAAGAGACAAAAGATGCCATTTTGGCCTCCGCTCGCGCATTTTGGCCAACATATCCGGGCGATTGGTAGATTTTTGACCAAGATAGATCCCGCCGCCATGAAAAGTGACCCGCTGGAAGCCCAACAGATGTAATTCAATGTATCAAAATGTAAAATTTTGGATGTGTATCACGCGGGCAAATTGAAGAGACAAAAGATGCCATTTTGGCCTCCGCTCTCATCGCAAAAGATTTTGGCCAACATTTATGGCGATTGGCATATTTTTGACCAAGATAGATCCGGGGCCGCCATGAAAAGTGACCCGCTGGAAGCCCAACAGATGTAATTCAACGATCAAAAAGTAAAATTTTACGTGTATCACGCTGGCAAAACCGAAGAGACAAAAGATGCCATTTTGGCCTCCGCTCGAAAGCAGATTTCTATCAACATTTCGAGATTGGCGGATTTTTGACCAAGATAGATCCAAAGCCGCCATGAAAATTGACCGCTGGAAGCCCAACATGACCTAATTTAGAGGATCAAAAAAAGTATAATTTTACATTTATCACGGGCAGCTAAGGAGCCCAAAGATGCCATTTTGGCCTCCATTCATGGAAATTTGGCCACGCATTCCTAGCGTGACATTTTTGAGTTCCGATGAAATCCAATCGTAGATGATTTCGACTGCGGAAGCTAGTAGAAAGCTATTTTTGAAATCCATAAGTCCATGTCCGATAGGCACGCTAAGGCTCGCAAAATTGACGGTTTTCAAAAGAGGTCATTCCGCCTCCCGCTCGCGCGATTGGCCAACATTTATGGAGATTGGCAGATTTTGACCAAGATAGATCCAAGCCGCCATGAAAAGTGACCCGCTGGAAGCCCAACAGATGTAATTTAACGCTATTGAAAAGTAAAATTTTTTACGTGTATCAATGGGCAACCGAAGAGACAAAAGATGCCATTTTGGCCTCTCGCTCGCGCATTTCCACAACATTGGCATTGGATTTTTGACCAAGATAGATCGGGGCCGCCATTTAAAAGTGACCCGCTGGAAGCCTAACAGATGTAATTTAACGATCAAAAAGTAAAATTTTTACAGTGTATCACATGGGCAAAACCGAAGAGACAAAAGATGCCATTTTGGCCTCCCGCTCGCGCAGATTTCACAACATATCCGGGCGATTGGTAGATTTTTGACCAAGATAGATCCCGCCGCCATGAAAAGTGACCCGCTGGAAGCCCAACAGATGTAATTCAATGTATCAAAATGTAAAATTTTTACGTGTATCACGCGGGCAAATTGAAGAGACAAAAGATGCCATTTTGGCCTCCGCTCTCGCGCAGATTGCCAACATTTCGGGCGATTGGCATATTTTTGACCAAGATAGATCCGGGGCCGCCATGAAAAGTGACCCGCTGGAAGCCCAACAGATGTAATTCAACGATCAAAAAGTAAAATTTTACAGTGTATCACGCTGGCAAACAAGAGACAAAAGATGCCATTTTGGCCTCCGCTCGAAAGCGCATTTCTATCAACATTTTCGAGATTGGCGGATTTTTGACCAAGATAGATCCAGCCGCCATGGAAAATTGACCCGCTGGAAGCCCAACATGACCTAATTTAGAGGATCGAAAAGTATAATTTTTACATTTATCACGGGCAGCTAAGGAGCCCAAAGATGCCATTTTGGCCTCCATTCATGGAAATTTGGCCACGCATTCCTAGCGTGACATTTTTGAGTTCCAGAATCCAATCGTAGTGATTCCGACTCGCGGGCGGCTAGTAGAAAGCTATTTTTGAAATCCATAAGTCCATGTCCGATAGGCACGCTGGAAGGCTCGCAAAATTGACGGTTTTCAAAAGAGGTCATTTTCGCCTCCGCTCGCGCGATTGGCCAACATTTATGGAGATTGGCAGATTTTGACCAAGATAGATCCAGCCGCCATGAAAAGTGACCCGCTGGAAGCCCAACAGATGTAATTTAACGCTATTGAAAAGTAAAATTTTTACGTGTATCACGCGGCAAACCGAAGAGACAAAAGATGCCATTTTGGGCCCATTCGCGCGCAGCAACGGGCGCATTGGCAGATTTTTGACCAAGATAGATCCAGTCGCCATTTAAAAGTGACCCGCTGGAAGCCTAACAGATGTAATTTAACGATCCAAAAAAAAAAAATTTTTATGTGTATCACATGGGCAACCGAAGAGACAAAAGATGCCATTTTGGCCTCCGCTCGCGCAGATTTGGCCAACATATCCGGGCGATTGGTAGATTTTTGACCAAGATAGATCCCCGCCGCCATGAAAGTGTGACCGCTGGAAGCCCAACAGATGTAATTCAATGTATCAAAATGTAAAATTTTTACTGTGTATCACGTGGGCAAAAAAAATTGAAGAGACAAAAGATGCCATTTTGGCCTCCGCTCGCGCAGATTGCCAACATTTTGGCGATTGGCATATTTTTGACCAAGATAGATCCAAGCCGCCATGAAAAGTGACCGCTGGAAGCCCAACAGATGTAATTCAACGATCAAAAAAAGTAAAATTTTATGTGTATCACGCTGGGCAAAATTGAAGAGACAAAAGATGCCATTTTGGCCCCGCTCGAAAGCAGATTTCTATCAACATTTTCGAGATTGGCGGATTTTTGACCAAGATAGATCCAAGCCGCCATGAAAATTGACCCGCTGGAAGCCCAACATGACCTAATTTAGAGGATCGAAAAGTATAATTTTTACATTTATCACGGGGCAGCTAAGGAGCCCAAAGATGCCATTTTGGCCTCCATTCATGGAAATTTCGCCACGCATTCCTAGCGTGATATTTTTGACCAAGATAGAATCCAATCGTAGTGATTCCGACTGGAAGCGGCTAGTAGAAAGCTATTTTTGAAATCCATAAGTCCATGTTCCGATAGGCATCGCGAAGGCTCGCAAAATTGACGGTTTTCAAAAGAGGTCATTCGCGCCTCCGCTCGCGCAGATTGGCAACAACATTTATGGAGATTGGCAGATTTTGACCAAGATAGATCCAAGCCGCCATGAAAAGTGACCCGCTGGAAGCCCAACAGATGTAATTTAACGCTATTGAAAAGTAAAAATTTTACTGTGTATCACGCGGGCAAACCGAAGAGACAAAAGATGCCATTTTGGCCTCGCTCGCGCGATTTCAACATTCGGGCGATTGGCAGATTTTTGACCAAGATAGATAGATCCGCGCCATTAAAAGTGACCCGCTGGAAGCCCAACAGATGTAATTTAACGATCAAAAAGTAAAATTTTACAGTGTATCACATGGGCAAAATGAAGAGACAAAAGATGCCATTTTGGCCTCCCGCTCGCGCAGATTTCCAACATATCCGGGCGATTGGTAGATTTTTGACCAAGATAGATCCCCGCCGCCATGAAAGTGACCCGCTGGAAGCCCAACAGATGTAATTCAATGTATCAAAATGTAAAATTTTACATGTGTATCACGCGGGCAAAATGAAGAGACAAAAGATGCCATTTTGGCCTCCGCTCGCGCAGATTTTCACAACATTTATGGCGATTGGCATATTTTTGACCAAGATAGATCCGGGGCCGCCATGAAAAGTGACCCCGCTGGAAGCCCAACAGATGTAATTCAACGCGATCAAAAAGTAAAATTTTACGTGTATCACGCTGGGCAAACGAAGAGACAAAAGATGCCATTTTGGCCTCCGCTCGAAAGCAGATTTCTATCAACATTTTCGAGATTGGCGGATTTTTGACCAAGATAGATCCAGCCGCCATGAAAATTGACCTCGCTGGAAGCCCAACATGACCTAATTTAGAGGATCAAAAAGTATAATTTTACATTTATCACGTGGGCAGCTAAGGAGCCCAAAGATGCCATTTTGGCCTCCATTCATGGAAATTTCGCCACGCATTCCTAGCGTGACATTTTTGAGTTCCAGAATCCAATCGTAGTGATTTCGACTCCGCGGCGGCTAGTAGAAAGCTATTTTTGAAATCCATAAGTCCATGTCCGATAGGCACGCAAGGCTCGCAAAATTGACGGTTTTCAAAAGAGGTCATTTCGCCTCCGCTCGCGCGCAGATTGGCCAACATTTATGGAGATTGGCAGATTTTGACCAAGATAGATCCAAGCCGCCATGAAAAGTGACCGCTGGAAGCCCAACAGATGTAATTTAACGCTATTGAAAAGTAAAATTTTACATTTTTGTGTATCACGCGGGCAACCGAAGAGACAAAAGATGCCATTTTGGCCTCCTCGCTCGCGCATTTTTCGGGCAACATTGGCAGATTTTTGACCAAGATAGATCCAGCCGCCATTAAAAGTGACCCGCTGGAAGCCTAACAGATGTAATTTAACGATCAAAAAGTAAAAAATTTTTACGTGTATCACATGGGCAAAATTGAAGAGACAAAAGATGCCATTTTGGCCTCCGCGCGCAGATTTGGCCAACATATCCGGGCGATTGGTAGATTTTTGACCAAGATAGATCCCCGCCGCCATGAAAAGTGACCCGCTGGAAGCCCAACAGATGTAATTCAATGTATCAAAATGTAAAATTTTACGTGTATCACGCGGCCCAAAAAACTGAAGAGACAAAAGATGCCATTTTGGCCTCCGCTCGCAGATTTTGCCAACATTTCGGGCGATTGGCATATTTTTGACCAAGATAGATCCAAGCCGCCATGAAAAGTGACCCGCTGGAAGCCCAACAGATGTAATTCAACGATCAAAAAGTAAAATTTTTACAGTGTATCACATGGGCAACCGAAGAGACAAAAGATGCCATTTTGGCCTCCGCTCGAAAGCAGATTTCTATCAACATTTTCGAGATTGGCGGATTTTTGACCAAGATAGATCCAAAGCCGCCATGAAAATTGACCCGCTGGAAGCCCAACATGACCTAATTTAGAGGATCGAAAAGTATAATTTTACATTTATCACGGGGCAGCTAAGGAGCCCAAAGATGCCATTTTGGCCTCCATTCATGGAAATTTGGCCACGATTCCTAGCGTGACATTTTTGAGTTCCAGAATCTCCAATCGTAGTGATTCCGACCGCGCATGGCTAGTAGAAAGCTATTTTTGAAATCCATAAGTCCATGTCCGATAGGCACGCTAAGGCTCGCAAAATTGACGGTTTTCAAAAGAGGTCATTCGCCGCCTCCGCGCGCGATTTTGGCCAACATTTATGGAGATTGGCAGATTTTGACCAAGATAGATCCAAGCCGCCATGAAAAGTGACCCGCTGGAAGCCCAACAGATGTAATTTAACGTTATTGAAAAGTAAAAATTTTACTGTATGTATCACGGGCAACCGAAGAGACAAAAGATGCCATTTTGGCCCTCGCTCGCGATTGCCAACGGGCGACATTGGCGATTTTTGACCAAGATAGATCCAAAGCCGCCATTTAAAAGTGACCCGCTGGAAGCCTAACAGATGTAATTTAACGATCAAAAGTAAAATTTTTACAGTGTATCACATGGGCAAAACCGAAGAGACAAAAGATGCCATTTTGGCCTCCGCTCGCGCATTTCTCACAACATATCCGGGCGATTGGTAGATTTTTGACCAAGATAGATCCCCGCCGCCATGAAAAGTGACCCGCTGGAAGCCCAACAGATGTAATTCAATGTATCAAAATGTAAAATTTTACGTGTATCACGGGCAAACCGAAGAGACAAAAGATGCCATTTTGGCCTCCGCTCGCAGATTGCCAACATTTCGGGCGATTGGCATATTTTTGACCAAGATAGATCCGGGGCCGCCATGAAAAGTGACCCGCTGGAAGCCCAACAGATGTAATTCAACGCATCAAAAAGTAAAATTTTACGTGTATCACGCTGGGCAAATGAAGAGACAAAAGATGCCATTTTGGCCTCCGCTCGAAAGCAGATTTCTATCATTTTTCGAGATTGGCGGATTTTTGACCAAGATAGATCCAGCCGCCATGAAAATTGACCGCTGGAAGCCCAACATGACCTAATTTAGAGGATCGAAAAAGTATAATTTTACATTTATCACGGGGCAGCTAAGGAGCCCAAAGATGCCATTTTGGCCTCCATTCATGGAAATTTGGCCACGCATTCCTAGCGTGACATTTTTGAGTTCCAGAATCCAATCGTAGTGATTCTCGACTCGCGGCGGCTAGTAGAAAGCTATTTTTGAAATCCATAAGTCCATGTCCGATAGGCATCGCGAAGGCTCGCAAAATTGACGGTTTTCAAAAAGAGGTCATTTCGCCCCGCTCGCGCGCAGATTTGGCCAACATTTATGGAGATTGGCAGATTTTGACCAAGATAGATCCAGCCGCCATGAAAAGTGACCCGCTGGAAGCCCAACAGATGTAATTTAACGCTATTGAAAAGTAAAATTTTACAGTGTATCACGCGGGCAAACCGAAGAGACAAAAGATGCCATTTTGGCCTCCTCGTCTCGCGCAGATTTTCGGGCGATTGGCAGATTTTTGACCAAGATAGATCCAAGCCGCCATTTAAAAGTGACCCGCTGGAAGCCTAACAGATGTAATTTAACGATCAAAAAGTAAAATTTTTACGTGTATCACATGGGCAACCGAAGAGACAAAAGATGCCATTTTGGCCTCCGCTCGCGCAGATTTCTCACAACATATCCGGGCGATTGGTAGATTTTTGACCAAGATAGATCCCCGCCGCCATGAAAAGTGACCCGCTGGAAGCCCAACAGATGTAATTCAATGTATCAAAATGTAAAAATTTTACAGTGTATCACGCGGGCAAAATTGAAGAGACAAAAGATGCCATTTTGGCCTCCGCTCGCGGCAGATTGCCAACATTTTTCGGGCGATTGGCATATTTTTGACCAAGATAGATCCAGCCGCCATGAAAAGTGACCCGCTGGAAGCCCAACAGATGTAATTCAACGCATCAAAAAGTAAAATTTCTTACGTGTATCACGCTGGGCAGCCGAAGAGACAAAAGATGCCATTTTGGCCTCCGCTCGAAAGCAGCATTTCTATCAACATTTTCGAGATTGGCGGATTTTTGACCAAGATAGATCCAGCCGCCATGAAAATTGACCCGCTGGAAGCCCAACATGACCTAATTTAGAGGATCAAAAAGTATAATTTTACATTTATCACGGGGCAGCTAAGGAGCCCAAAGATGCCATTTTGGCCTCCATTCATGGAAATTTCCACAACATTCCTAGCGTGACATTTTTGAGTTCAGAATCCAATCGTAGTGATTCGACTCGCGAAGAAGCTAGTAGAAAGCTATTTTTGAAATCCATAAGTCCATGTCCGATAGGCATCGCGGAAGGCTCGCAAAATTGACGGTTTTCAAAAAGAGGTCATTTCGCCTCCGCTCGCGCGCGCAGATTGGCCAACATTTATGGAGATTGGCAGATTTTGACCAAGATAGATCCAAGCCGCCATGAAAAGTGACCGCTGGAAGCCCAACAGATGTAATTTAACGCTATTGAAAAGTAAAATTTTACGTGTATCACGCGGGCAAACCGAAGAGACAAAAGATGCCATTTTGGCCTCCTCTCGCAGATTTTCGCAACATTTCGGGCGATTGGCAGATTTTTGACCAAGATAGATCCAAGCCGCCATTAAAAGTGACCCGCTGGAAGCCTAACAGATGTAATTTAACGATCAAAAAAGTAAAATTTTACAGTGTATCACATGGCAAACGAAGAGAGACAAAAGATGCCATTTTGGCCTCCGCTTCATGGGAAATTTTCACAACATATCCGGGCGATTGGTAGATTTTTGACCAAGATAGATCCCCGCCGCCATGAAAAGTGACCCGCTGGAAGCCCAACAGATGTAATTCAATGTATCAAAATGTAAAATTTTACAGTGTATCACGCGGGCAAAATTGAAGAGACAAAAGATGCCATTTTGGCCTCCGCTCGCGGCAGATTCACAACATTTATGGCATTGGCATATTTTTGACCAAGATAGATCCAAGCCGCCATGAAAAGTGACCCGCTGGAAGCCCAACAGATGTAATTCAACGATCAAAAAGTAAAATTTTAGGTGTATCACGCTGGCAAACCGAAGAGACAAAAGATGCCATTTTGGCCTCCGCTCGAAAGCATTTCTATCAACATTTTCGAGATTGGCGGATTTTTGACCAAGATAGATCCAAGCCGCCATGAAAATTGACCCGCTGGAAGCCCAACATGACCTAATTTAGAGGATCGAAAAGTATAATTTTACATTTATCACGTGGGGCAGCTAAGGAGCCCAAAGATGCCATTTTGGCCTCCATTCATGGAAATTTCGCCACGCATTCCTAGCGTGACATTTTTGAGTTCCGTGAATCCAATCGTAGTGATTCCGACTCGCGGCGGCTAGTAGAAAGCTATTTTTGAAATCCATAAGTCCATGTCCGATAGGCAAAAAGGCTCGCAAAATTGACGGTTTTCAAAAGAGGTCATTCCGCCTCCGCTCGCGCAGATTTGGCCAACATTTATGGAGATTGGCAGATTTTGACCAAGATAGATCCAGCCGCCATGAAAAGTGACCCGCTGGAAGCCCAACAGATGTAATTTAACGCTATTGAAAAGTAAAATTTTTACATGTGTATCACGCGGGCAAACCGAAGAGACAAAAGATGCCATTTTGGCCTCCTCGCAGATTTCGCGATTTTCGGGCGATTGGCAGATTTTTGACCAAGATAGATCCAGCCGCCATTAAAAGTGACCCGTTGGAAGCCTAACAGATGTAATTTAACGACAAAAAAAAGTAAAATTTTTACAGTGTATCACATGGGCAAATTGAAGAGACAAAAGATGCCATTTTGGCCTCCGCTCGCGCAGATTTGGCCAACATATCCGGGCGATTGGTAGATTTTTGACCAAGATAGATCCCCGCCGCCATGAAAAGTGACCGCTGGAAGCCCAACAGATGTAATTCAATGTAAAAAAATAAAAAATTTTATGTGTATCACGCGGGCAAATTGAAGAGACAAAAAGATGCCATTTTGGCCTCCGCTCGTCGCAGATTGGCCAACATTTCGGGCGATTGGCATATTTTTGACCAAGATAGATCCAGCCGCCATGAAAAGTGACCCGCTGGAAGCCCAACAGATGTAATTCAACGCGATCAAAAAGTAAAATTTTTACAGTGTATCACGCTGGCAAATGAAGAGACAAAAGATGCCATTTTGGCCTCCGCTCGAAAGCGCATTTCTATCAACATTTTCGAGATTGGCGGATTTTTGACCAAGATAGATCCAAGCCGCCATGAAAATTGACCCCGCTGGAAGCCCAACATGACCTAATTTAGAGGATCGAAAAGTATAATTTTACATTTATCACGGGGCAAGCTAAGGAGCCCAAAGATGCCATTTTGGCCTCCATTCATGGAAATTTCGCCAACATTCCTAGCGTGACATTTTTGAGTTCCGTGAATCCAATCAATAGTGATTCCGACCGCATGGCGGCTAGTAGAAAGCTATTTTTGAAATCCATAAGTCCATGTCCGATAGGCACGCATGGCAAAAAGGCTCGCAAAATTGACGGTTTTCAAAAAGAGGTCATTTCGCCTCCGCTCGCGCATTTTGGCCAACATTTATGGAGATTGGCAGATTTTGACCAAGATAGATCCAGCCGCCATGAAAAGTGACCCGCTGGAAGCCCAACAGATGTAATTTAACGCTATTGAAAAGTAAAATTTTACGTGTATCATCACGGGCAAACCGAAGAGACAAAAGATGCCATTTTGGCCTCTCTCGCGCATTTTCGGGCGATTGGCAGATTTTTGACCAAGATAGATCCCCGCCATTTAAAAGTGACCCGCTGGAAGCCTAACAGATGTAATTTAACGATCAAAAAGTAAAAATTTTATAGGTGTATCACATGGGCAAATTGAAGAGACAAAAGATGCCATTTTGGCCTCCGCTCGCGCGCAGATTTCCAACATATCCGGGCGATTGGTAGATTTTTGACCAAGATAGATCCCGCCGCCATGAAAAGTGACCCGCTGGAAGCCCAACAGATGTAATTCAATGTATCAAAATGTAAAATTTTACGTGTATCACGCGGGCAACCGAAGAGACAAAAGATGCCATTTTGGCCTCCGCTCGCAGATTTTGCCAACATTTCGGGCGATTGGCATATTTTTGACCAAGATAGATCCAGCCGCCATGAAAAGTGACCCGCTGGAAGCCCAACAGATGTAATTCAACGATCAAAAAGTAAAATTTTACGTGTATCACGCTGGGCAAAAATGAAGAGACAAAAGATGCCATTTTGGCCTCCGCTCGAAAGCAGCATTTCTATCAACATTTTCGAGATTGGCGGATTTTTGACCAAGATAGATCCAAGCCGCCATGAAAATTGACCCGCTGGAAGCCCAACATGACCTAATTTAGAGGATCGAAAAAGTATAATTTTTACATTTATCACACGGGGCAGCTATAAGGAGCCCAAAGATGCCATTTTGGCCTCCATTCATGGAAATTTTGGCCACGCATTCCTAGCGTGACATTTTTGAGTTCCGTGAATCCAATCGTAGTGATTCTCGACTGCGCGCGGCTAGTAGAAAGCTATTTTTGAAATCCATAAGTCCATGTCCGATAGGCATCGCTAAGGCTCGCAAAATTGACGGTTTTCAAAAAAAGAGGTCATTTTCGCCTCCGCTCGCGCAGATTGGCCAACATTTATGGAGATTGGCAGATTTTGACCAAGATAGATCCAGCCGCCATGAAAAGTGACCCGCTGGAAGCCCAACAGATGTAATTTAACGCTATTGAAAAGTAAAAATTTTACAGTGTATCACGGGCAACCGAAGAGACAAAAGATGCCATTTTGCCCATTCGGAAATTCGCATTTCGGCGATTGGCAGATTTTTGACCAAGATAGATCCGGGGCCGCCATTAAAAGTGACCCGCTGGAAGCCTAACAGATGTAATTTAACGATCGAAAAGTAAAATTTTACGTGTATCACATGGGCAAACCGAAGAGACAAAAGATGCCATTTTGGCCTCCGCTCTCGCGATTTCTCACAACATATCCGGGCGATTGGTAGATTTTTGACCAAGATAGATCCCCGCCGCCATGAAAAGTGACCGCTGGAAGCCCAACAGATGTAATTCAATGTATCAAAATGTAAAATTTTTAGGTGTATCACGCGCAAAAATTGAAGAGACAAAAGATGCCATTTTGGCCTCCGCTCGCAGAATTTTGGCCAACATTTCTGGCGATTGGCATATTTTTGACCAAGATAGATCCGGGCCGCCATGAAAAGTGACCCGCTGGAAGCCCAACAGATGTAATTCAACGATCAAAAAGTAAAATTTTTACGTGTATCACGCTGGCAAGCGAAGAGACAAAAGATGCCATTTTGGCCTCCGCTCGAAAGCAGATTTCTATCAACATTTTCGAGATTGGCGGATTTTTGACCAAGATAGATCCAAGCCGCCATGAAAATTGACCCGCTGGAAGCCCAACATGACCTAATTTAGAGGATCGAAAAAGTATAATTTTTACATTTATCACGGGGCAGCTAAGGAGCCCAAAGATGCCATTTTGGCCTCCATTCATGGAAATTTGGCCACGCATTCCTAGCGTGACATTTTTGAGTTCAAGTCAGAATCCAATCGTAGTGATTCCGACTCCGCGGCGGCTAGTAGAAAGCTATTTTGAAATCCATAAGTCCATGTTCCGATAGGCATCGCGAAGGCTCGCAAAATTGACGGTTTTCAAAAAAAGAGGTCATTTCCGCCTCCGCTCGCGCGATTTTGGCCAACATTTATGGAGATTGGCAGATTTTGACCAAGATAGATCCAGCCGCCATGAAAAGTGACCGCTGGAAGCCCAACAGATGTAATTTAACGCTATTGAAAAGTAAAATTTTACGTGTATCACGGGCAACCGAAGAGACAAAAGATGCCATTTTGGCCTCCGCTCGCAGCAGATTTTCGGGCGACATTGGCAGATTTTTGACCAAGATAGATCCAAGCCGCCCATTAAAAGTGACCCGCTGGAAGCCTAACAGATGTAATTTAACGATCAAAAAAGTAAAATTTTACAGTGTATCACATGGGCAAAACCGAAGAGACAAAAGATGCCATTTTGGCCTCCCGCTCGCGCGAGATTTTGGCACAACATATCCGGGCGATTGGTAGATTTTTGACCAAGATAGATCCCGCCGCCATGAAAAGTGACCCGCTGGAAGCCCAACAGATGTAATTCAATGTATCAAAATGTAAAATTTTTACGTGTATCACGCGGGCAAACCGAAGAGACAAAAGATGCCATTTTGGCCTCGCTCTCGCGGCAGATTGGCCAACATTTTGGCGATTGGCATATTTTTGACCAAGATAGATCCAAGCCGCCACATGAAAAGTGACCCGCTGGAAGCCCAACAGATGTAATTCAACGCGATCAAAAAAAAGTAAAATTTTACAGTGTATCGCTGGCAACCGAAGAAGAGACAAAAGATGCCATTTTGGCCCGCTCGAAAGCAGATTTCTATCAACATTTTCGAGATTGGCGGATTTTTGACCAAGATAGATCCCGCCATGAAAATTGACCCGCTGGAAGCCCAACATGACCTAATTTAGAGGATCGAAAAGTATAATTTTACATTTATCACGGGGGCAGCTAAGGAGCCCAAAGATGCCATTTTGGCCTCCATTCATGGAAATTTTGGCCACGCATTCCTAGCGTGACATTTTTGAGTTCCAGAAATCCAATCGTAGTGATTCCGACTCGCGCGGCGGCTAGTAGAAAGCTATTTTTGAAATCCATAAGTCCATGTCCGATAGGCACGCGAAGGCTCGCAAAATTGACGGTTTTCAAAAAAGAGGTCATTCCGCCCCGCTCGCGCAGATTGGCCAACATTTATGGAGATTGGCAGATTTTGACCAAGATAGATCCAGCCGCCATGAAAAGTGACCTCGCTGGAAGCCCAACAGATGTAATTTAACGCTATTGAAAAGTAAAATTTTGGCTGTGTGTATCACGCGGGCAAAATGAAGAGACAAAAGATGCCATTTTGGCCCTCGCTCGCGCACACATCGGGCGACATTGGCAGATTTTTGACCAAGATAGATCCAGCCGCCATTTAAAAGTGACCCGCTGGAAGCCTAACAGATGTAATTTAACGATCGAAAAAGTAAAATTTTACAGTGTATCACATGGGCAACCGAAGAGACAAAAGATGCCATTTTGGCCTCCGCTCGCGCAAGATTTCTCACAACATATCCGGGCGATTGGTAGATTTTTGACCAAGATAGATCCCCGCCGCCATGAAAAGTGACCCGCTGGAAGCCCAACAGATGTAATTCAATGTATCAAAATGTAAAATTTTTACTGTGTATCACGCGGGCAACCGAAGAGACAAAAGATGCCATTTTGGCCTCCCGCTCGCAGCATTTTGCCAACATTTCATGGCGATTGGCATATTTTTGACCAAGATAGATCCAGCCGCCATGAAAAGTGACCCCGCTGGAAGCCCAACAGATGTAATTCAACGATCAAAAAGTAAAATTTTACAGGTGTATCACGCTGGCAAAATGAAGAGACAAAAGATGCCATTTTGGCCTCCGCTCGAAAGCAGATTTCTATCAACATTTTTCGAGATTGGCGGATTTTTGACCAAGATAGATCGGGGCCGCCATGAAAATTGACCCGCTGGAAGCCCAACATGACCTAATTTAGAGGATCAAAAAAGTATAATTTTACATTTATCACACGGGGCAGCTAAGGAGCCCAAAGATGCCATTTTGGCCTCCATTCATGGAAAATTCGCCACGCATTCCTAGCGTGACATTTTTGAGTTCCAGAATCCAATCGTAGTGATTTCGACTGCGCGCGGCTAGTAGAAAGCTATTTTTGAAATCCATAAGTCCATGTCCGATAGGCACGCGAAGGCTCGCAAAATTGACGGTTTTCAAAAGAGGTCATTTCGCCTCCGCTCGCGCATTTTTGGCCAACATTTATGGAGATTGGCAGATTTTGACCAAGATAGATCCAAGCCGCCATGAAAAGTGACCGCTGGAAGCCCAACAGATGTAATTTAACGCTATTGAAAAGTAAAATTTTTACAGTGTATCACGGGCAGCCGAAGAGACAAAAGATGCCATTTTGGCCTCTCGCTCGAAAGCAGATTTCCAACATTTCGGGCGATTGGCAGATTTTTGACCAAGATAGATCCAAGCCGCCATTTAAAAGTGACCCGCTGGAAGCCTAACAGATGTAATTTAACGATCGAAAAAGTAAAATTTTACACGTGTATCACATGGGCAAAATTGAAGAGACAAAAGATGCCATTTTGGCCCCGCTCGTGCAGATTTTTCACAACATATCCGGCGCATTGGTAGATTTTTGACCAAGATAGATCCCGCCGCCATGAAAAGTGACCGCTGGAAGCCCAACAGATGTAATTCAATGTATCAAAATGTAAAATTTTACGTGTATCACGCGGGCAAAAGAGAGAGACAAAAGATGCCATTTTGGCCTCCGCTCGCAGATTTTGCCAACATTTCGGGCGATTGGCATATTTTTGACCAAGATAGATCCGGGCCGCCATGAAAAGTGACCGCTGGAAGCCCAACAGATGTAATTCAACGATCAAAAAGTAAAATTTTACAGTGTATCACGCTGGCAAACCGAAGAGACAAAAGATGCCATTTTGGCCTCCGCTCGAGCGCATTTCTATCAACATTTTCGAGATTGGCGGATTTTTGACCAAGATAGATCCAAAGCCGCCATGAAAATTGACCCGCTGGAAGCCCAACATGACCTAATTTAGAGGATCAAAAAGTATAATTTTACATTTATCACACGGGGCAGCTAAGGAGCCCAAAGATGCCATTTTGGCCTCCATTCATGGAAATTTCGCCACGCATTCCTAGCGTGACATTTTTGAGTTCCAGAATCCAATCGTAGTGATTCTCGACTCGCGCGCGGCTAGTAGAAAGCTATTTTGAAATCCATAAGTCCATGTCCGATAGGCATCGCGAAGGCTCGCAAAATTGACGGTTTTCAAAAAAGAGGTCATTCCGCCTCCGCTCGCGCAGATTTGCCAACATTTATGGAGATTGGCAGATTTTGACCAAGATAGATCCAAGCCGCCATGAAAAGTGACCGCTGGAAGCCCAACAGATGTAATTTAACGTTATTGAAAAGTAAAATTTTTACAGTGTATCACGCGGGCAAAATTGAAGAGACAAAAGATGCCATTTTGGCCTCTCGCTCGCGCGCAATTTTTCGGGCGATTGGCAGATTTTTGACCAAGATAGATCGGGGCCGCCATTTAAAAGTGACCCGCTGGAAGCCTAACAGATGTAATTTAACGATCAAAAAGTAAAATTTTACGTGTATCACATGGGCAAAATGAAGAGACAAAAGATGCCATTTTGGCCTCCGCTCGCGCAGATTTTCACAACATATCCGGGCGATTGGTAGATTTTTGACCAAGATAGATCCCGCCGCCATGAAAAGTGACCCGCTGGAAGCCCAACAGATGTAATTCAATGTATCAAAATGTAAAATTTTACATTGTGTATCACGCGGGCAAAATTGAAGAGACAAAAGATGCCATTTTGGCCTCCGCTCGCAGATTTGGCCAACATTTCGGCGCGATTGGCATATTTTTGACCAAGATAGATCCAAAGCCGCCATGAAAAGTGACCCGCTGGAAGCCCAACAGATGTAATTCAACGATCAAAAAGTAAAATTTTTACGTGTATCACGCTGCAAAAAAGAAGAGACAAAAGATGCCATTTTGGCCTCCGCTCGAAAGCGCATTTCTATCAACATTTTCGAGATTGGCGGATTTTTGACCAAGATAGATCCAGCCGCCATGAAAATTGACCCGCTGGAAGCCCAACATGACCTAATTTAGAGGATCAAAAAGTATAATTTTACATTTATCACGGGGGGCAGCTAAGGAGAGCCCAAAGATGCCATTTTGGCCTCCATTCATGGAAATTTTGGCCACATTCCTAGCGTGACATTTTTGAGTTCCAGAATTCCAATCGTAGTGATTCCGACTCGCGCGCGGCTAGTAGAAAGCTATTTTTGAAATCCATAAGTCCATGTCCGATAGGCATCAAAAGGCTCGCAAAATTGACGGTTTTCAAAAAAGAGGTCATTCGCCGCCTCCGCTCGCGCATTTTGGCCAACATTTATGGAGATTGGCGATTTTGACCAAGATAGATCCAGCCGCCATGAAAAGTGACCCGCTGGAAGCCCAACAGATGTAATTTAACGCTATTGAAAAGTAAAAATTTTACGTGTATCACGCGGGCAAACCGAAGAGACAAAAGATGCCATTTTGGCCTCTCGCTCTCGTCGCAACATTTCGGGCGACATTGGCGATTTTTGACCAAGATAGATCCGGGCCGCCATTTAAAAGTGACCCGCTGGAAGCCTAACAGATGTAATTTAACGATCGAAAAAGTAAAATTTTACGTGTATCACATGGGCAACGAAGAGACAAAAGATGCCATTTTGGCCTCCGCTCGCGTAGATTTGGCCAACATATCCGGGCGATTGGTAGATTTTTGACCAAGATAGATCCCGCCGCCATGAAAAGTGACCGCTGGAAGCCCAACAGATGTAATTCAATGTATCAAAATGTAAAATTTTTACATAGGTGTATCACGCGGGCAACCGAAGAGACAAAAGATGCCATTTTGGCCTCCGCTCGCGCAGATTTTGCCAACATTTTGGCGATTGGCATATTTTTGACCAAGATAGATCCCGCCGCCATGAAAAGTGACCCGCTGGAAGCCCAACAGATGTAATTCAACGATCAAAAAGTAAAATTTTACGTGTATCACGCTGGCAAAACCGAAGAGACAAAAGATGCCATTTTGGCCTCCGCTCGAAAGCAGCATTTCTATCAACATTTTCGAGATTGGCGGATTTTTGACCAAGATAGATCGGGGCCGCCATGGAAAATTGACCGCTGGAAGCCCAACATGACCTAATTTTAGAGGATCGAAAAAGTATAATTTTTACATTTATCACGGGGCAGCTAAGGAGCCCAAAGATGCCATTTTGGCCTCCATTCATGGAAATTTCGCCACGCATTCCTAGCGTGACATTTTTGAGTTTCAGAATCCAATCGTAGTGATTCCGACTCCGCGGCGGCTAGTAGAAAGCTATTTTTGAAATCCATAAGTCCATGTCCGATAGGCATCGCTAAGGCTCGCAAAATTGACGGTTTTCAAAAGAGGTCATTCCGCCTCCCCGCTCGCGCAGATTGCCAACATTTATGGAGATTGGCAGATTTTGACCAAGATAGATCCAAGCCGCCATGAAAAGTGACCCGCTGGAAGCCCAACAGATGTAATTTAACGCTATTGAAAAAAAGTAAAAATTTTACAGTGTATCACGCGGGCAAACCGAAGAGACAAAAGATGCCATTTTGGCCTCTCGTCTCGCAGATTTCATTGGGCGATTGGCAGATTTTTGACCAAGATAGATCCAGCCGCCATTTAAAAGTGACCCGCTGGAAGCCTAACAGATGTAATTTAACGATCAAAAAGTAAAATTTTACAGTGTATCACATGGGCAACCGAAGAGACAAAAGATGCCATTTTGGCCTCCGCTCGCGGCAGATTT
The DNA here is from genome assembly GCA_015847255.1 of Hyparrhenia diplandra. Lineage (NCBI taxonomy): Eukaryota > Viridiplantae > Streptophyta > Magnoliopsida > Poales > Poaceae > Hyparrhenia > Hyparrhenia diplandra. The sequence continues at coordinate 127,494 of JADLZK010013302.1, forward strand.
TCACAACATATCCGGGCGATTGGTAGATTTTTGACCAAGATAGATCCCGCCGCCATGAAAAGTGACCCGCTGGAAGCCCAACAGATGTAATTCAATGTATCAAAATGTAAAATTCTTACGTGTATCACGCGGGCAAAATTGAAGAGACAAAAGATGCCATTTTGGCCTCCGCTCGCGCAGATTTGCCAACATTTCGGGCGATTGGCATATTTTTGACCAAGATAGATCCGGGCCGCCATGAAAAGTGACCCGCTGGAAGCCCAACAGATGTAATTCAACGATCAAAAAGTAAAATTTTACGTGTATCACGCTGGCAAAATGAAGAGACAAAAGATGCCATTTTGGCCTCCGCTCGAAAGCAGATTTCTATCAACATTTTCGAGATTGGCGGATTTTTGACCAAGATAGATCCAAGCCGCCATGAAAATTGACCGCTGGAAGCCCAACATGACCTAATTTAGAGGATCGAAAAGTATAATTTTACATTTATCACGGGGCAGCTAAGGAGCCCAAAGATGCCATTTTGGCCTCCATTCATGGAAATTTCGCCACGCATTCCTAGCGTGACATTTTTGAGTTCCAGAATCCAATCGTAGTGATTCGACGACCGCGGCGGCTAGTAGAAAGCTATTTTTGAAATCCATAAGTCCATGTCCGATAGGCATCGCGAAGGCTCGCAAAATTGACGGCCAAAAAAAGAGGTCATTCGCCGCCCGCTCGCGCATTTTGGCCAACATTTATGGAGATTGGCAGATTTTGACCAAGATAGATCCAGCCGCCATGAAAAGTGACCCGCTGGAAGCCCAACAGATGTAATTTAACGCTATTGAAAAGTAAAATTTTTACAGTGTATCACGCGGCAAAACCGAAGAGACAAAAGATGCCATTTTGGCCTCCTCGTCGCGCAGATTGGCCGGGCGATTGGCAGATTTTTGACCAAGATAGATCCAGCCGCCATTAAAAGTGACCTCGCTGGAAGCCTAACAGATGTAATTTAACGATCAAAAAGTAAAATTTTTACAGGTGTATCACATGGGCACCGAAGAGACAAAAGATGCCATTTTGGCCTCCGCTCGCGTGATTTCTCCAACATATCCGGGCATTGGTAGATTTTTGACCAAGATAGATCCCGCCGCCATGAAAAGTGACCCGCTGGAAGCCCAACAGATGTAATTCAATGTATCAAAATGTAAAATTCTTACAGTGTATCACGGGCAACCGAAGAGACAAAAGATGCCATTTTGGCCTCCGCTCAGGCATTTTGGCCAACATTTCCGGGCGATTGGCATATTTTTGACCAAGATAGATCCATCCGCCATGAAAAGTGACCCGCTGGAAGCCCAACAGATGTAATTCAACGCGATCAAAAAAGTAAAATTTTTACAGTGTATCACATGGGCAAAATGAAGAGACAAAAGATGCCATTTTGGCCTCCGCTCGAAAGCAGATTTCTATCAACATTTCGAGATTGGCGGATTTTTGACCAAGATAGATCCAGCCGCCATGAAAATTGACCCGCTGGAAGCCCAACATGACCTAATTTAGAGGATCGAAAAGTATAATTTTACATTTATCACGGGGCAGCTAAGGAGCCCAAAGATGCCATTTTGGCCTCCATTCATGGAAATTTCCACGCATTCCTAGCGTGACATTTTTGAGTTTCAGAAATCCAATCGTAGTGATTCCGACTCGCGGCGGCTAGTAGAAAGCTATTTTGAAATCCATAAGTCCATGTCCGATAGGCATCGCGAAGGCTCGCAAAATTGACGGTTTTCAAAAGAGGTCATTCCGCCCGCCGCTCGCGCAGATTTGGCCAACATTTATGGAGATTGGCAGATTTTGACCAAGATAGATCCAGCCGCCATGAAAAGTGACCGCTGGAAGCCCAACAGATGTAATTTAACGTTATTGAAAAGTAAAATTTTACATGTATCACGGGCAAACCGAAGAGACAAAAGATGCCATTTTGGCCTCTCGCTCGCGGAAATTTTCAACGGGCGAGATTGGCAGATTTTTGACCAAGATAGATCCCGGCCGCCACGAAAAGTGACCCGCTGGAAGCCCAACAGATGTAATTTAACGATCAAAAAGTAAAATTTTAGGTATCACATGGGCAAAATTGAAGAGACAAAAGATGCCATTTTGGCCTCCGCTTCAGAAGATTTCACAACATATATGGCGATTGGTAGATTTTGACCAAGATAGATCCCCGCCGCCATGAAAAGTGACCGCGCTGGAAGCCCAACAGATGTAATTCAATGTATCAAAATGTAAAATTTTACGTGTATCACGCGGCGGGCAAATTGAAGAGACAAAAGATGCCATTTTGGCCTCCGCTCGCGCAGATTTTGGCCAACATTTCCGGGAGATTGGCATATTTTTGACCAAGATAGATCCAAGCCGCCATGAAAAGTGACCCGCTGGAAGCCCAACAGATGTAATTCAACGATCAAAAAGTAAAATTTTACGTGTATCACATGGGCACCGAAGAGACAAAAGATGCCATTTTGGCCTCCGCTCGAAAGCAGATTTCTATCAACATTTCCTCGAGATTGGCGGATTTTTGACCAAGATAGATCCGCCGCCATGAAAATTGACCTCGCTGGAAGCCCAACATGACCTAATTTAGAGGATCAAAAAGTATAATTTTACATTTATCACTAAGGAGCCCAAAGATGCCATTTTGGCCTCCATTCAAAAAAAGATGCCACGCATTTGGCCTCCATTTTTGACCAAGAAGAGATCCAATCACAGTGATTTCCGACTGGAGATTAGTAGAAAGATTTTTGAAATCCATAAGTCCATGCCATGATAGGCATCGGAAGGCTCGCAAAAGCCCAAAAGAGGTCATTTTGGCCTCGCTCGTAAAGAGCCAACATTTATTGAATGTAAGATTTTGGCAAGATAGATTTTGACCAAGATAGATCCAGATTTAGACCGCCATGAAAAGTGACCGCTGGAAGCCCAAAAGATGTAATTTTAACGCTAAAAAAGTAAAATTTTACATGTATCACGCGGGCAAAATTAAGAGACAAAAGATGCCATTTTTTCCATTGGAGATCACAACATTTGGAGATTGGCAGATTTTTGACCAAGATAGATCGGGCCGCCATGAAAAGTGACCGCTGGAAGCCCAACAGATGTAATTTAACGATCAAAAAGTAAAATTTTTACGTGTATCACATGGGCACAAAAATTGAAGAGACAAAAGATGCCATTTTGGCCTCCGCTCTCGCAGATTTTTCACAACATATCGAGATTGGTAGATTTTTGACCAAGATAGATCCCGCCGCCATGAAAAGTGACCCGCTGGAAGCCCAACAGATGTAATTCAATGTATCAAAATGTAAAATTTTTACATGTATCACGTGGGAAAAAAAAAGAGACAAAAGATGCCATTTTGGCCTCCGCTCTGGAAGATTCACAACATTTCTGGAGATTGGCATATTTTTGACCAAGATAGATCCAGGGCCGCCATGAAAAGTGACCTCGCTGGAAGCCCAACAGATGTAATTCAACGAAATCAAAAAGTAAAATTTTTACAGGTATCACGCTGGCAAAATTGAAGAGACAAAAGATGCCATTTTGGCCTCCGCTCGAAAGCAGATTTCTATCAACATTTTCGAGATTGGCGGATTTTTGACCAAGATAGATCCAAGCCGCCATGAAAATTGACCCGCTGGAAGCCCAACATGACCTAATTTAGAGGATCAAAAAGTATAATTTTACATTTATCACGGGGCAGCTAAGGAGCCCAAAGATGCCATTTTGGCCTCCATTCATGGAAATTTGCCAACATTCCTAGCGTGACATTTTTGAGTTTTTGAATCCAATCGTAGTGATTCCGACTCCGCGGCGGCTAGTAGAAAGCTATTTTGAAATCCATAAGTCCATGTCCGATAGGCATCGCTAAGGCTCGAAAATTGATTGACGGTTTTCAAAAGAGGTCATTCTCGCCTCCGCTCGCGCGATTTTGCCAACATTTATGGAGATTGGCAGATTTTGACCAAGATAGATCCAAGCCGCCATGAAAAGTGACCCGCTGGAAGCCCAACAGATGTAATTTAACGCTATTGAAAAGTAAAATTTTTACAGGTGTATCACGCGGGCACCGAAGAGACAAAAGATGCCATTTTGGCCCTCGCTTCGCGCATTTCGGGCGATTGGCAGATTTTTGACCAAGATAGATCCGGGGCCGCCATTTAAAAGTGACCCGCTGGAAGCCTAACAGATGTAATTTAACGATCAAAAAGTAAAATTTTACGTGTATCACATGGGCAAAACCGAAGAGACAAAAGATGCCATTTTGGCCTCCGCTCGCAGATTTGGCCAACATATCGGCGATTGGTAGATTTTTGACCAAGATAGATCCCGCCGCCATGAAAAGTGACCGCTGGAAGCCCAACAGATGTAATTCAATGTATCAAAATGTAAAATTCTTACTGTGTATCACGCGGGCAACCGAAGAGACAAAAGATGCCATTTTGGCCTCCGCTCGCGCAGATTTTGCCAACATTTTCGGGCGATTGGCATATTTTTGACCAAGATAGATCCGGGGCCGCCATGAAAAGTGACCCGCTGGAAGCCCAACAGATGTAATTCAACGATCAAAAAAGTAAAATTTTACGGTGTATCACGCTGGCAACCGAAGAGACAAAAGATGCCATTTTGGCCTCCGCTCGAAAGCAGATTTCTATCAACATTTTCGAGATTGGCGGATTTTTGACCAAGATAGATCCGGGGCCGCCATGAAAATTGACCGCTGGAAGCCCAACATGACCTAATTTAGAGGAGGAAAAAAGTATAATTTTACATTTATCACGTGGGGGCAGCTAAGGAGCCCAAAGATGCCATTTTGGCCTCCATTCATGGAAATTTCGCCACACATTCCTAGCGTGACATTTTTGAGGGATTCCTCGACTGCGGCGGTTAGTAGAAAGCTATTTTTGAAATCCATAAGTCCATGTCCGATAGGCATCGCTAAGGCTCGCGTAAAAATTGACGGTTTTCAAAAGAGGTCATTTCCGCCTCCGCTCGCGCAGATTGCCAACATTTATGGAGATTGGCGATTTTGACCAAGATAGATCCGGGGCCGCCATGAAAAGTGACCTCGCTGGAAGCCCAACAGATGTAATTTAACGCTAT
>JADLZK010013303.1:0-132315 GCA_015847255.1 Hyparrhenia diplandra
ATTGAAAATGGGATTGAAAAGGACAGGAGGACAAGGTTCACTATCATCATCAATTAATGTCATCGCTAGCTGTTCTACCGTTACCATCCGACCTGCAGCTTGCACGTACAGCGACGGCTCATTGAGCAGCGCACGGCCACCAGCTCGCAGCTGCAGGAGAAGACCCAATCGAGGCATCGCCGCCGTTCCACGGCTCCACCACACGCACGCGGGACCCCAGGCCGACAACTAGCGCGCGTACTGTTGGCCAGTCGATGTCGTTTCAGAACTAACGATTTCCTCGGCCGGCATGGATCACCATTGCCCCAAAAGTCTCCCTCGGTCCGACCACCCATTTAGGCCAGACCCATCTCGCGTCCGTGCCCACGCCCCTTTTTGCCACCTCGGCGCGACCCCGCCGCCCTGTGTCCGCCTCCGCCGAGCCCTAGCGCCGCCCGCCGCCCCCCCTCCCCCTCCCTCGCCCCTACTCCTGCCGCCACCGTCACGGTGAAGCTCACCCCGAGCCCGTACTCCGTGCCGCCATCTCCTCCGGCTCCAGCCGGGGTTCCCCCGCCCGACTTGGCCCGATCACCCCTACACCGCCAAGCACACCTAAGCCGCCATCCACCATTCATGCCGGCAGGCCTGCCTCTACCTCCCCTGGCCGGTTGGCAATCTATATCCCATCGGAGTTGGGAAGGAGGGAGACGCTCCCGAAACCCTCGGACGCGCGGCGGAGGGCGAGGGGCGTGGCAAAGGAGAGGAGCTGGCTGGGCCGCACTAGCCGCAATGGGCTGCGCCCGATGGCCGAGGTGGAAGAGAGAAACAATGGTTTCGGGGAGGACGGGGTGGTTGGATGGTGCCGGTCCATCCGGTCGGACCCAAAGATTTCCGGAAGTCCGAGCACCCTCTTGCTTCTGAGTCACATCACTAGACCCGTGCGAGAGCATGGGTTACAATCAACATTTGTTAGCATTTTTTCTTTCTTTATTCTCTAATACAAGAGGTACAATAGCTACTCTCTACAGTTCTCATCCAATTGTGATAAACTTATCTTTAACTGAATGAACCCGTACACTTGATAAGAAGGACCATATGATTTTTTGAGATTTTTTATTCCCATTTGAATACTTGAAAATTCATAGAATATATAAGTTTGACCACTTTTTAAAATGCAATAATTCATTTTTTTTTAAAAAAATGGCATGTTCTATGCCATTATCATCCTTATTATTCACTCTATCAACCTACAAAATATCAAGAATTTTTGAGCTCTCTAGGTACTACTTTCTTACTTCTTAAGTTGAATTTTTTAATTTTTTTTGGAAAAATATCAGAAGTTACTATTCAGAGGCATGTGGTGTACCTTTTGTGTACCACTTACTAAGTTTTAGGGCCAGAAATGCATTTTTTAAAGTTTAGAGGCATACGACTCATAAAACTTGACGTTTAGGGGACGACACAATCTTCAAAACATAACTTTGATCTCTTGTTATTCTAAAAATATTTATTAAAAAAATAATATATGTATACTTTTGAGAAAATATTTTTGACAAATCTATTCATATAGTTTTCACATTTGCAAACTCAACAACTTAAAAGTTATTGAAGTGTTTGACTCAAACCTTTTTAATTTTTATGAGTATGGAGGGAGTATGTGACACAAGCTTACAAGTTAGGTGGGCCCCGGTGCATTTAACTCTTTATTTTTTATACTATTCACGTTCCATTAAGATTGTTTGGGAACTGATAAACGACGGATTTGAAACGACAGAGATAGCGGGATGATGGAATACATGATAAAATTGCATCCAACACATCAGAAGATGACCCATCTCCTGCGAGAGAAGAGACAGGGCCACGTTGAAAGCAACTGGTCAGGTAATTTTTCAGTCCAGAAGCAAACTAAATATAGTAATTTTTCAGTCCAGAAGCGAAAAGCATCAGCAGCTTTTATGAGTTGCGACATGTCGACTTAGAAATTCTAGAAGAAACATTTGTATCTCAAATCAGTTTATTATGAAAATATGTTCAAAGATCTATCTAATGATACTAATTAGTATTATAAATAAATATTAGTATTTTATTAAATATATTTGGCCTAGGTTAAAAGCTGTTGACATTTCAGAAGCGACTCTTTTTTTTCTGGGACATACGGTAGCAGCTAATGCGTGGGCCATGTTGTGACTCCCGACAAACACACCCCTACCCTTTGGTTTCTCTAGTTAAAGTTTACCATCATCCGATGTTGGTTCACACGGATGTTAGTACACATGTATATGGAATATTAAATATAGAGTAAAAAATAACTAATTCACATTTTGCGAGACAATTTTTTAGACCTAATTAATCATGATTTCATAACATAATATAGACTGAAAAATAACTAATTCACAGATTGCAACCATTTTGTGAGACATTTTTTTAAGCTTAATTAATCTATGATTTAATAACATGATGCTATGTAATTTGTTTTTTATTAGTATCTGAACACCTCGTACGACACGTGCCATCCGCTGTGACACCTTCTGAACTTGTTCCTGCATCCAAATACACAAAGGGGCCAAAATATTATTCCGCAAAAGAAAAAACGTCAAAATTCAACAGGATGGTTCGCTGTCCCGTTAAATAAAAAAAAAAAACATCTGACGTGCAGCGGTAGCAGGGGCAGCAGCTCGCTGCGAACGTCGCCGTCGCCATCTATCTGCATCTGATCAGTTTTATTTTACTCAATAAATCAATGATAGTGCGAGTGTTCTGTAGGATTCCACTGCACACAACAGCCATATTTCAAAGCCAACGGTTGCCGTGGCATTACCATCACCAAAATGCACCATCGGAACTGAGAATAAAATTCCCTGCGCTTATATTTCTCATTTACATCGGTTGTCGTATCTTTCACATGGTTAATTTTCCATACATCCAAACTTTCCTCAGCAATTTTTCGTCGTCAGGTAACAATGCCAGAAACCTCGGGGCAGTTCCTCTTCACTGCCATGATTTTGGAAGTCGCCGCAGTAGAAACTAAACACCTCAGAGTATTGTGCACTTGTTCATGCCAAGAGACGAGAAGATCCTCCTCGCAGAGGGCCATAAGCGGCCAAGAAGCCCAGGCCTCTCTTCCTCGAAGGCATACTCTGATTCTCTGGTCGGACTATCCATTGTATTCGCACCTCTATCAGCACTTGTTGCCTCATCAGAGCCTCTTGCATCACCTGCATCCTTTCCACCCTCTGATTCTACACCAGCTTCGGATATCTCCCTGGCTTCTTGTCAAAGAGTCCTTTGAACTGCTTCCTCGCCTTCTTTTCAGCTTCCTGATTTACATATTGTCCATTTGTTGTTAGCTCCAAAGCTTAACGGTTTGGGCTAATGTTGTTCTGTTGCATACCTGTTCCTTCTGCTTAAGTTTAAGGAGGGCAGCTGTGGCATCGGTTCCGATGACTTATCAATTGTAGTCATCTATAATAAGAAAACACAATCACATGTAGATTAGGCCAGCGACAAAAATTAAACATGGCACTCAAGTATGGTGTCACTAACCTTCTCAAAATCCTTCCTTGCATCATCGAATTCTCCAAGTAACATGAAGGATGTTCCTCGGCGGTAAAGAGCTTTCACATGCACAGGATTTGCATCCAGCACCTGCTCAAAGAGCACATGAAAATAAGTTGCTAATCCAGTTTTAGCATCACATAACTTTGCTTTCAAACACCAAAAGAAAAGCTCCATGAAGCAAACAAAAGAATCAGATAACAAGTTCACAAACGTATATGTGTTGCGAATTGGTAATGCCATGCAAAGGCACATATGCAACTGCTGCTAAATTCCAGGCATGTGATTTCACTTGAAGAGAGTATTAAGTACAACTAAACATCCATATGGACACCAGGTGTCCATACCCCAACACCACAATCCTACTTTGATACTAGTATCAAGAAATTTCTTACCACAAAACCTAAACTAGTTGAAAATATATGTCTTGAACAAAATCAATATTCCAAGAGAAACCTACCTTGTTGCATGTTTCAATGGATTTTCTGTATTCACCCATCTTCTGGTAGCAAAAAGCTACATTTAGATGTAGGGAACTCTACATATGTAACAGAAGAGAGTGAATAAACCATTCAGTACTGCTTACTGTAGGAGGATGTGCAAGAAAATGGTCAGGTGACCCATGCATCAGAATGCTTATCGTAAGAGAAAAATTGGAACCAAGTATTATCATCATACTCTTGAATTAGCAAAGATTTTTCCCTCTTCATCATCATGAGGATGCACGTGGTTATATTCCCTAAGCACCTGCATGTAGAGGTTAGAAGAGCCCATGTTAGCAAAATATTTAAAAATACAGTTTACATTTAAATGTGAAACTATTTCACATTTCAGCAACTTCTTGTATTAGGCAAAATGGAGCTTTGTGGGTTTCTCATAACAAGTTAACAACCGCATGCTGGCTTGTGCTGTCCAGTAAACAGAGGATGAGAGAAATTACCGAATTTGGAAACATGTTATTAATAACACGGTGAAGGGGAACCTTCAAGATGTAGTGGCACTATTTAGGTTTAATTCACTATGGTTCACAGCTCAATCATGACAGAGATATAGAGTGCTCAGAGGAGATGAGAGGGAGAGTGGAAGGGAGAGAGATGGGATGTGTTGTCATATCAATTTTTTGTTTGTCATCTTTTAAGATGTATACTACTTTAATATACAATAGATCCCGTGTTTGCCATATTCTTTAACAATTTTGCTTTGATCAACTACTTTATGACATCTGTAATGAGCAAACTTGTGCATGGAGTTGGACCTCTCACCACAAGTCGAGGATGAGGTAATCTGTGATTGGTGGCACTGATTACTACTTTGATTCCACAGGACATTCAAAAGTGGAGTAAACTCGTTGATCACCTTGTTAGCGTGGGCGATTTGGAGACACAGACATGAGTGTTTTGAATGGTGCTGCACCAAGTGTTCAGGTTGTTTTCAGAAGAACTTTTGAAGAAGGGAATGGCTAGTGCAAAAGGTTTTATGCATCTTTTGGCTGCTGCCTCTTAAAAGTCGTCTTAGTTGTTTATGGTCAAGGTTGTTTTTATTGTTAAGTTTTAGGTGTGTATGTTACTTGCGCTAGTAATGGTGGTGTGAGTTGTATCTTGTAATATTTTCTCTCCATAATGCAAAGATACAAAGCACACAGGGGGCAGACTGGGACAGTCAGTTCAATTATGAAACCAGAGCAAAACTGAACTGTAATAAAAAAAAATGTGGCTTCACCTTATAATTCAATTATGATAAGCGAGAATTTAAGGAATACAAATTGTAGATACAGTGGAAGCCATACCTTATCGTATTTCGCCTTTGCAAGTTCGAACTTTCCTTCTTTAAACAGTCTGTTACCCTGAGAAAAGGCCTCCATTTTAGAACTAGTTGTTAATCAACTCAAAATAACATAATCAAAGGACAATCAATGCATATCAAGGACAAGTATTTGACAGAAGATACATAATCAACATGTGTCATGTAACTAAGACTGGTTGAAACATTGGATGAAACCACTAACAAATTCAGACTCAGCTGACAGACTATGTTTCAAGGCTTTCACACATCTACTTACATCTTAACAAAATTGGCCATCTTCAGAAACATCATTGTATTTCTATTTCTATCAAGCAATTCAAAGGCAGTTAACAGTTTGCTCATATGAAAACAAAAAGGTAGTTATATGATTCATATGGACATCGTGAAGTATAAACATTTCAGCAAAAATACACTTGTGACAAACTCACTGGGATACAAATTCGCACAAGTTAAGCAAAAATGAATTTAGTCAGTATACCGTGTTCTTTATTTTGTCCGCCTCATCCATGATTTCTTCAAAAGTTAAACCAGTCCAATCCTACAGTACAATTGGACCAGTCATCAGAAAGAAAAAAAGAATCAATAGGTAAATGCAGATGTTTCCTAAAAAGAGTATAGTTCAGTGTATCAGGCTGTGAAATGATTCCAACAAAAAAGAAACATTAAAAGTAGGGCAAAAGGGAAAGACATGTACTCTGTGTCTTGTGGTCTATCTCTACATTCTTTTGCTATTTAGCACAATAAACGGAAACATGTAACACAAGGGGCAAAACCATTACTAATCAAAATGGGATGTGCGCCAGTGCCAAGAACTGAAAAACTCACCGAAGTTGGAAAAACTAATGATCAATGGCAAACATTGCACAGGAGTAATGATTGCTATCATCTCAAAGTGAAATAAGGTCTGTTACCTTGGGCATTTCAAATCCAAGTAGTTCAATTTCCCACCGAACATAAGCTCCTTCAGGAACATTTGCTGGCCTGTTGCAACCAAATTATGTTATTCTGAAAGCCCCACTACAAAAAGGGACTCTAATATAATGGTTGTACAACCTTGGAAACTTATCATATGCAAAATCTGGTGGGCAGGTGACAATGGATTTTTCACCAGGAAGCATTAGCCGAACACACATTTCAAATCCCTCTGGAACCTACAAAATGCATTGCTGATTTGTAAATTCAACAGCAAAATTTCATCCAGTAAAAACGTTGTATAATGTGACAGATCAATGTGCTAATATCTACCAAGCCTTCTCCGGAACAGAATTCCAATGGTTCACCATCATTATCGCACGTGTATCATAAAACACCGACTTTTGGTTCATCAAGGAGCATGCCCTTATAATGCACTCTTAATAAGCTATCATGAAGAGGACAGTCCATTGGAAATTCACCTGATATTTGTAAGGAAGGCAAAGAAGCATAATAAGTATAACTATCAAATGTCATAATCAAATCAAAACAAAGAACATACACAATCAATATTAAATGATTTACATTCCATCTGCAAGTTTTATTTGGTGAAGAATTTGGAGATTTTTAGCAAAAGAAAATAATAAATAATGGACCAGTTTGCCTAGTATTACATTCTTAATGCTCCCAAATATGATCTCTAGCCATCACTGATGGAGCACATCTGAATTTTTGTTGTTTTTAGAGCTATTACTCAGATTGACAGCATGATCAATTGATAGATCAACTTTTTCTTATCAACACGGAGGAGAACTGAGCATCATTTCACACACCACACACACTATAACAGACAAAGAAACTGTCCATTATTGGGAAACTGGTTGGTGATCAAAATATCTGTCGTCCATATTAGCGAAAAAGTGATTCATACAAGTTGCAGTGTTTCAAAGAAAAACCACAAAAATCTTGTATGTAGTACAAGCTAACCAAACCTGCAAAATGTTAAATATCAAATTCATGACATAGACTCAAAATTAGCACATGATGGATAATGCGGGATGGGTTGCTTCAATATTGTTTCTTGACTGAGTTTCATTGCTGTCTTACTTTATGTGTAGTACTAGTGTACATAGTACATACATGATATTGTGACGATTTTTTTTTTTTTTTTTGAAACATTGCAATATGCTGCATTCGCAAATGGGAATACCACAACCCCTGGATACAAACCTGACAACTATATATTTTCTAGTTAAAGTAGGAAAGCTGTTGACTATGGATCCTTTATAATTCATTTACTTCCCTGGTCTTTAAATTATCTAGAAGAGTTCTGCCAATAAAACTAAAAAAAGTTATCTCACAAAAATGTTCGAGTTGAGCAGTAACACGGAAAGAAAAAAGTGACCATTGATAGCATTGTTTTGTGAATGATAAATTGTACTAGGGCAGTGTGTACATGGAAGGTCATAGGAGACTCGGAAAGAAACTTGCATCCCACAAAAACCATACAATTATGAATTACGGATATGAAACAAAGTGTAAGATTATCTACCTTTTCCATCAACAACACGTCGTTTTATTAGGCGACCATCACCAAGCATGTCTCTCACCTGTTAATATGTATATCACACAACCTTTTTATGTAGTTTAGCATGGAAAGGTCACACCTTTCTTAAAAACAGAACAAAAGATACATCTAAAAGAAAGATTGTGGTCTTAAGCAGATATTTCAAATGAATCAAAATACTTAGAATCCCCAAATCTCTTTCATCTACATATTTAGCTAGGAGAACCAGCGTAATCTAATGACATAAACCCTCCATACCTGACCAGTGAGCACAGCAAGTGATTTTGGTAACTCAATTATTGATGAAGCATATCTGGAAATTTGAGGTCATAACCTTGTTCTCTGCTGCTGATTTACTCTATCTAGTCAAAAGTTGAAATACACTCTAATACTAAGTCTCAAGCAATATGATTCAAAATTCCTTGGGCAAATGCATTTTGTTGAATGTATCTACAAAACCACGGAAGAAGCCAAAAAAATTGAGGAGACATACAAATAACAGCATTCATGAACATGGAAGACTGCATGACAGTTTCTGGTTGGCATGTGGTCACCCTAGACCCTATCTTCAAACACTTATGCAGATTGGTGAACGGAAGCAAGCAGGTGGATCCACAACATATAACAGTCAATTGGTTCACCTCTCAATTGCTTATCAAGTTAGTAAAGGGATAACTAGGATGGGTCAATGATCACTGCGACTGGGCTCTGTTTGCCTAATTTGTTGGTCTAAATAAAATACTGACATGCTGGTTAGTGGCTTTGATATGGAACTGTCTGCTAAATGAATGATTTAGAAGGTGAATGTGTGGGTCAGGGACATTGTTCTAAAACACTGTTCAAAGAATAAATGCATGGTACCTTGCTAGTCATAACACACCACAAAATTATTTTCAATGTAGTGTCCTGGTAGACAAAGGATAACCATCTGGTGAAATAAAATAAAGTACAACCATTGACATCTTTATTATCCAATGTATTCTGTTGTTCTGAAGAAACAGCCAAACACAATCATGGGATTCATCAAAATAAAGCAGTCCCTAATTCTAAATGAAAATTAATAGAGATGAATGAATATGAAGATGGCTAAAAAAATGAAAGTAATAGTTAGTTATGATTGTACCTGGATAAACTGAACCAGTTCAACATAAAAATGAACTTCTTCAAGGCCTTCAAGCTGTGGCATTAGTGAGGACCTTGTCAAATAAGTACTGCTGACAAAAATAATTGCCTTTTCCTCGCGTGCCATTGTTCCAATGCCCATCTCAAGCCCTTTAGGTACCTAAACTAGAACAGTAACAAGGATATTGCAACAAATAGTAGTTAGGGAAAGGGACCAAAATCAAAATAAACCATATATGCTGTTAGTATCATCTAAACCAATTCAGGTCAAGTATAGAATCAAATTACAACCAAGAAGATAGCACTACAGATTGTTCCACTGAATTTAATGGTAGATGGCACACAGTTCATGCAGATGAAAGGAAACCTTGCGAGCCAAACAGACATCACTGAATGTGCTACAAGCAAACTAGTAAATTTCCATATTATTGTAAAATACTACTGAAGGAATAATACAACATTATACTCCCTCCGTTCCAAAATGCAGGTTCTTTTAGTTTTGCAATAAGTCAAACTTTTCTAACTTTGACCAAGTTATAGAAAAACACACCAACATCAAATTAGCTTTCCATAATCCTCTAAGAAATATATCTTGATAGTACATTTGTTTAATATTTAGATATCAATATATAGTTTTTTATAAACTTGGGCAAAATCAAGACAGTTCAAGATAGGACAAAACAAAACCGACCTAAACGGAAGAAGTAACTCGTATGATAAGCAAAATGTGTTTTCAAAGTATACAGTATTTTACAATAAAAAGAGTCTGAATGAAAACATTATGTATCTTTATACTGCTAAGAAGCAGATATCCTATGTTCCTATTCATACAACAAGAATATAACTGACCTCAGATTTACCAATAGTAAAGAAATATGTCTCTTCTTTACTCGGAATAATTTCTTTTCCATCTGCTGTTCTTGCAGTTATCCTGGACATGTTAGTTCAGAAAATATTCAGGCAGCTGAAACAATATTAAGGTCATAGATTATATGTATGAAGTCATTAGCCTTACATAAATATTTAAACAGAAATGGCAATTGCAGCAGGCAGTGAAGATAAGAATACAGTAAAAGTACAGGAAGACTGACATCTATACTGCTTTGTTCAAATACTTTAATTTCCAATAGTGTTCGTACTAGGAAATTGTTAAAGTCCAAGAATATATTACTCTATTAGTCACAGATAAGGATGCATCATGCATATGTATACCTAGCGATCATTAAAGGTCTTCATTAGTTTAGTTCATTTCGATCCTCTTCTTCTTTCTTTGAGGATCCATATCAGTTCAATTGGATGAGTTTTGGATCAACCCAATTCATCCAAAGAAAGAAAATCTTGAATCCCTAGTTACAACTTACAAGACCTTAAAAGCATTTCGTACAGGCCAGTGCAACAACAAATGCAACTCAGCATTAATCACCCTAGTTAACTTTCCATTCAAACTAATGATTAAATGTTTGTATCATCAAATATACTAACCTACCTATGTCAATCTGCCAAAAATACACATTATGGGCAATCATGTTGACTGTTTCTAAGCACAGAGATCAAATGGCTAACACCACAAAAGAAAACACATTCCCGAATACCTCAATACAGCCAACACATAGGTGATTAGATGAGTACTTCTCTGCAAATTTGAAACTTAAATATTTACCGTGCTGTTATTTCATATGGCTCTCTAGGTGTTTCCCATCCCTTGCCTTCTTCAACTATCTGCCACATTCAGAGGAACAAAATAGTTTTTCACATACCTGAAGCATCCAGCCTCACATACTAGACCACTTATTATGGAACAAACACACAAAAACAAAGGAATCTACAATGGCAGTTTAAAACAGCACCAATAACATTTAAAGAAAACAAAGACTATGCATGATTCTTTACCAGTACTCTCTCCGTTCCAAATTGTACAAGTTGTTTTGGCTTTTCTAGGTACAATAGCTTCTGCTACGCTCGTAGATATATGTTATGTCTAGATACGTCAAAATGACTTACAATTTGGAACAGAGAGACTACTAATAATTGTATGAAGTAAAAGAAATATCTAACAGGTGCTCCAAGAAAACCGAGAAAAAAAAAAAAAGCATTTTTGCTGCAATGAGATAGAAAGTTGTTCACCTTCTTTACAACCCCTAAATCCTCTGCCACAACCTGACAAAAAAATAAGCAGAGTAATCAATCAAAAGTAGCAAATATATTCTTTGAATGGCATGTTGTACATTGGCCATGGAATCAAGAAATTATCAAGATGGCAGCAGGCAACAAAATGTCTTTCTTAGTTATGACAGACCTTGGCAAACAGAGCCTAAGGGAATCAATACCAGAATTGCACTAAAAATGCTTGTTTTCATGGAATAGTTAACCTCATCAGCTTTCATATTAGATGTGATTTTATCCAGATAGAAATATAAAACAGAAAACCAAATCATTACTAATGATAAATAGTTACAGTTTCTTATGTGATGAATATAGTTGTGTTGTACTACTTAATGAGACACTGACAATAAAAACTATATACTAAATTAGTAAGAAGTAAAAACAAAAATGATACGGCATGCAAACAACCATATTAGATACCCTGCTATCTTGTGCAGTGAGTCTTACTTGTATTGACAGTATTACTTTTTGTATATTGCATATTGTTTTTAAAATCATACCATGCTGTAGATAAAATTTGACAAGAAAACTATTTTCCAGAATTTATCTGACATTAATGAAATATACATTAGTTGAAGTCATACTCAAGTCATCATCTAAAGAGATTAACCTTGGCTTTAAAGAAATCCAACATTTCAATCTCAAATTGAAGTTCATCATCTTTCGGAAAACCATCTGGAGCTGCTACTGGACAATCGTCCTCAGCATAGTGAATTTTAGGCTGCATTTTGAACTGAAAAAAAACGTAAGCGAAAGAAAAAAAAGAGATGAAGATGACTAAACAAATTGTGCATATTTATTGTTGACATGTGCATTTTTGAATCGTTGCATTCTCCACGAAATTGAGTAGTATCTTTGTATTAGAAATACCATAGCAATTTCACCCTTCAGCATTGTTGGGAAGCCTTCAGCAAAGCCTAGGATCATCTTGCTCTTCCCTAAGACAAATCTGTCTGGGATTCCTTTACCTGTAAATTATAACAATAATAACAAAGATGATTCAAAGAATCAGTAATTGAATTGAGTAGGCATATAGATGGGACAAACATTTGGGGTGCAAAGTTCATGCGACAGTATGATTTAAGATACAAATATTACAGAAAAGATTCAGATAAAAAATATTACAGAAAAGACGTAGTAATCTAATACTATATTGTTCCGTAGGATGTAAGGAAGCACAGGACAGGACAGGTATTTTCCAAATAGCACACATATGTGCCAACAAAACAGGATACTTGCAACTTAAAATTCAAATTGTGAGTTGTGAAATGCAAGCAGGAAATCACATCTCAGAATAGAGGGGGAAACCATACTATAATTAATATAAAAACAGGATACGGAAGCAACAATATTTGAAGACACTGCAGTATACATAGTGGTGAAATGCACTCAGAGATATTGCAACACCTCCGTGCTCCCTTCTTGTAGAATTGATAATAGTACCATCCATCGTCCGAGTAGTGCAATGAAGTATAACCTGCACAATTATTGCAATGAGACATTTAATTTGATCACCTAAAATACGAAAAACAGGACTGTCCGAGCAAAAAGTGCAGTCATCAACAATGCAAAATGCCTAGTGCAAAAAAAAAATGCTACATAGGCTTTATGAACGAACCATTAGTTCTGTAATTGCACATTTACAGGACATAGTAGAAAATGACAGTTTATGGAGGATCTCGGCATTACACCCAAAAACTTGTGCCAGGAATAGGGTCACTCTATGTAAGAATCCATAACCAACTGCACAAATTGTTGGATGATTTACTCAATCAAGTATAACTAAAGCTCCAAACGTCTTTGACCATCAAAATTAAACAGTGCTCAGCTGCAGATAGACACACACGTTCCTGTCTGTATGTCCTTCCACAATTTCATTGCACGATATACCAAGAGGGAGAGGAGGCAGGCAGTGGTTGCAACCTGATCGCCCTCTGCAGGGGTGGCATCACCGCTCCCAGACCGTATGATGCCCTTCATCAAGCTCCCAGGTGTAAGCTTCTTCCTCCTGCCACAGTGGCAACAGAGACATGGCGTGATCAGCCCAAAATGGAATGCCCGAATTGCAAAATTCTACAACCGGATTTCGACCCTGTTTGCTTCGGAATCCCGAGGGGGCCCAACTGGGACTGACCTCTTCTCGGCCTCCTCCTCGGCGGGGGACTTCTTCTTCGCGGGCGGCGGGAGTTCGCCGCCGGCATCGTGGGCCATGGCCGAAGCTAAGGTTCTCACCGGCCGCCGCTTCGTCGGAACGGGGGAGGGAGAGAGAGGTAGGGCAAGGGAATACTTCGTCGCTAATCACAAGGCGGAACTGCGCATTAATGGCCGGGATGCGGAGCAGTTGCGGTAGCCGCAGCGGCCAGCACATCCACAGCAGCCAGCCTTTTTTGTTTGGAGTTGGAAGAAGCGGGTGGTGGATGGGATGGTGGACTCGCACTCGACTCGCCGGTCGCCGGCGGAGAGTCCAACGAAGCATCGCTCGTTGTCGCTTCCTTTGACTTGGGTGTCTCGTGCTTCAATGGGCCCTCCC
Organism: Hyparrhenia diplandra; assembly: GCA_015847255.1. Classification (NCBI taxonomy): domain Eukaryota; kingdom Viridiplantae; phylum Streptophyta; class Magnoliopsida; order Poales; family Poaceae; genus Hyparrhenia; species Hyparrhenia diplandra. The sequence goes on from JADLZK010013303.1 coordinate 13,632, forward strand.
TCCATTGGGCTGCAGGCAGGCTCCGGGCCGTTATCTCAGATGGGCCGTTGCACGTCTCGCTCAGGCCTATCCCACTCCTTGCGCCCCGAACGAGAGAGGCTCCCTCTGTCCTTCCCCGTCACAAGGACACCGCGCCAGCCCACCACCGCGCGAGCCGGCCGCCGGCCTCCCTTCGAGCAGGCCAGCACGGCAGCACCACGCCGTGCGCCGGCCAGCCTCCGCAGTTCCGAGCAGGTGCGCCGCGCAAGCGCAGGCCACCGCACCGCCCACCCCTGGCCGCCCCGGCCTCGCGTAGCTGCGTGGCCGCGTGACGGCGTGACTCGTGCCCCTGCCTACCTGAGCGCTGAGCGGTAAGCAGTCACTTTCTCTATTCAGTTTCCAATGAATATTCCAATTGGATTGAAAAAAAATAAAAAGTTAGAAATATGGATGATGGATTTACATGACCGTTAGTTTTCGTAGAGGCCCTAGTCTTGAGGGAATCCTGGATCAGCCAACTGAACAGAAACCACCGCGTTGATTGATACAGGCTGGTGATAGCTATACCTACCTGCTTTGGCATTCAACAGAAAATGGGAATCAGCAATGTAGATTGTTCCCGGGGATTAGGATAGAAGTCAATATATCGGGATTAGGATAGCATTCAATATGGGAACTAGGATAGCAAGTGAATATCAGTTCTTGAGGGGCCGTGGAATTTTTCTTCTATGTTCATTATGTTTTATAGAACAGCTTTGAAGCTCCTGTAACATCACTTTCCCAAAATTCGCAGCATGGACCATCTTCTTCATCTTGTGCACGTCACGATTCTTGCTGCGGACCTTCTCTCTTTGACCATACAGCAGACTTCGCCACCGGCGTTTCTCCGCTGTGGCCGTACGGTTGCTCGTGCGGAGCTTGTTGGAATTGTTGTCTCCCGTGACCGCAGGGAGAAGTTCCTCCGCTTCGTGATTGATGATGGCACTGGGTGTGTACCGTGCATCCTGTGGTTAAACCACCAATACTTGAATGCTAGCACATCCTCTGGGCCATCAGAATTTGATCCTACTGCGGAGATGGCGTTGAAAATGTCAGAGGAGGTGTGTCTAGGCAAGCTTTTGAGGGTCCGAGGAAAGATTACCACATATCATGGTGCAATCCAGATTACTGTTAGAGATGTGGTTGTGGAGAACGACCCGAATTCGGAGGTGTTACATTGGTTACAATGTGTCCGCTTGGCCAAGGAGTGCTATGATCTGCCACCACCTTCTGCTCAAGGTGGCACTTGAATGGGGTTTATCATGTGTACTTTAATATGTAAAAGTTTATCTCTGCACCTGCTGGAGACAATCTCTTCTAATGTGATCAAGTTGTGCATTATAAACCTTGTTAGTGAAATACATAAATATTTATATTGGTTGCAGGTGGTCAGGTCGTTTCTCAATGTGTATGAGGTGATTTTTTCTGGTTTTAGCTTGTAACCTCCTTATACCCTCTAGGCGGGGTAAGGAGGTTGTTTTGTTACGATTCTCCTCCCTTTTTCTCTCTTTATTAATACAAAGATTCACAGCTCTCCTGCATGTTTGAGAAAAAAAATAGTTCCAGGGGATTTACTTTGATTAGTACTAGCTAGGGCTATTTACAAATTGCAATTGTGTTTAAAAGTCTAGTGCAGAGGCATCTAGTGGTAAGATTCCACACATGGGAGCACGCAATATCCAGGTGCCAAAAAGATGGTTTATGTGTTTATGTTTCAGTTTGAAGGCAAGCTTTTATTTTTGGTTCTCACTTATCAGTTTAAGTGTTTATTTTTTTGAATGGCACTATGACTACTATATCATTTCAGATGTTGTTCATTGAAGTATGTGCTCAAGTACTGGTTGGATGCCTTGCAGGAAAAAGAGTGGCTCCTGTTCTTAGGATTCTTTACTCCTTCCACTTACTCCCTCCGTCCCAAAATAAACGACGTTTTTGGGTTTTTCAATGCTAAGTTTGACTCGATTTGTAGAAAATATTAGAAGATTTAAATCTCCAAATAAATTTGTTAAAAAACTAGATCAAAAGATCTTTCCAGTGATACTAATTATGTAATATAAATATTAATCCTATTTTAAAATATAATTGCGGTAGATGTTTCTCGGGTTTAAAACGTCATTTATTTTGGGGACGGAGGGAGTAGCCAATATTTTCTGGCAATGGTAATACCGTTCAACCTGCACCTAAAGGAATATAGTTGACAGCATTATGGCTCCTGAGGAGCTTAGCAAGGCTTAAGACAAGTGTGCAACAACAAAATCTTACTTTCTTTTCTTTTCTTAATTTTCTTTTTTTTTTCTTGCGTATTTACAGTTCCTGTTAACAGGAAGAAAGTGGAAATAGGTGATGTATGATATCTCCATCTGTAGGATAGCATTCTCTTTTATTTCTAAAAGCATGACATTCTTTTTGGTACATAGAAGTTACAGTATAGCCATAACTTTAAGAAAAATCGTCGTCTTTAGAGGTCATGGATAACTTTTGATCCAGAATGGACCCATTGGGTTCAGAAAGTTGGCACCTTCTGATGATTTCCACTTGCCTTTTTCTCCTCGTCTGCTGCTTTATCCATGGAGATCTAAATCTTTACATCAGAATCTGCTGATACCACCTCAAGGGAGGCATATCAAAAGAGGAGCTCACTAGTACATTCATTGCTGGCAACATTCTTCAGTCACTTGGTTGATTCCCTGCATATGCACTTCCCTACAGTCTTCCTTTCTAGCACACCCTAGAGACAGCCCATGTTATTGTCCTGGTAATAAATTGTCCAATTTTCTCCACTATGCTTTCTACATTGATAGCAGATCATTTCTGTTCGGAAATATGTTAGGTCTTCATCATGTATGCTTATAGTCTCGTATGCAAATTGGAATTCTCTCATTATACTATTATAGACTCAAAATGAATATTATATTTTTTTCTGTTTGATATGTGTGTCTGTATATGTACGTCTGGCTGTTATGTCCCTTGGTGAAATGTGCATGATAATGGGTTTGGTGTACCATAAACAATACCATGTTCGTTTACATTTTATATATAGTTTCAGGTTGGAAATAAGCTCCAAGGGGTACACATTTTAATTACTCTTCAAAAGATTGTCATTATATTTGGGCTTACCCAGCGTAAAAAAAACCCTGGATCTTAGGTTAAGCAGGATGCCTAAAAATTAATGTGAGAGGCCTGTTCAAGACCAGCTTGCCAGATGGGATCCACATATATATATATCATAGTAAGTGCAGATACCTTTGTTCTTTCCTTTTGTGATCATGTTTAAATCTACTAATTGTCTTGTTAAAATTGCTATTAAGATGTTTTACTTTCCCAATTATGTTTTTGTTGCTAATACTGCAAAAAAAAAGAGGTGGTGGAGCTTCTACTGTTTGCCCTTAAAAAAAAACTGCCGAAGAGTTTCCTTGTACTTCTGAATTGTGGAATCCAGAGTCTTTCTCGGTCCACTACTGTCTACATCATATATCATAGTCAAGAAACTTTTTTTTTTTTTTTGGAGAAATAGTTGAGAAACATAATTTGTTGTTTCTTTCACTTGCAACCTTGCTTAATCTTCTGCAGTGGAACTGTGTCAGTGAAACATTACATTGACCCTAGGAATATCTAACTGCCGGTAGTTAAAATTCAACTGGATGTATCAACAGAAGACCCTCTTTTCAGAATAAATTACAAAATTTAATGCAAGTGGATCCAATCATAGGTTTAGATCATTCTTTTCTTTTTAGCCTGAAGAGAAGAGACCAAAGATGAAAACCTCCACATTCCGCAGCACACTTTGTGACAGAACCTCCAAATCGGCCGGGCCCACACTTTTGTCATTGTCCCAAAGACCTCGACGCAATGAGGATGCACCCAATAACTTAAGAAGCTTTGTGAGTGTCATCGGAAACCCCGATTACACCACTCATACCGGGATCAACAAAGGAGTAGCTACAATATTACAATATTTGTTATAAAAATGTCTGATCGAGTGCGGAAGAATAATAACATTAATTTTACAAAATGTGAATAAGTTACATTTGAGTAAACTTAACATATTGCGGAAGTAGAGCAAAACTATAGGGGATAACCAGACCATGTCGAGCCCACCGACACGACCTTGGTTAGCAGCACGAGTCAGCACCTGCAACAAGGGTTGAAAAACCCCGAGTGCGGGGAGTACTCAACAAGACTTAACCGACCAAGAAAAATAGAAGAAGACTCAAGAATGCGGGCCTTGGGAATCAAGGTAAGGTTTTAGCAAGAACAAGGACTCATTTTGCATAAAAGCTTACTAAAAGTGAATCCTTACTTTCAACGTTTTATTTCAAGTTTAGTTAACCATATCCTCTAAGTGATCCTACACTAGAGCAATCACTTCTTAAACAAGTCACTTTCCTTCCATAAACTCCATAGTTCCATAGATTAACTACGATGATGGTGCGAGGATCAAGTCTCCTTTTTGTCGTGGAGCAACGGCGATTCGAACCGCTTGTAACCCAAACTGGGATACCTCACCACACGATATATGTAGCACTTAAGCTTGCATATATCAACCATCTCGTTTCGTCCAAAACGGGACCGCGCCCCTCGCCACCCGAGAATGATATTACACCTCAAACACGGGACTTTAACCCACCGAGGGTATCTTGTATTCCCGCCATCTCTCCACTCCCGGTCTTGTGCGGTTATGTTCGTTCGATTTGGCACACCCCGAGATCGAGGTTTACCCAAAGTATGTGGCCGGTATGCAAAGTTCATGATCCAAGGGCCGCCTAACGGGCGGTCCTTAAACGACCAGGCGGGACAAGCACGACCGGGAGAACACGTCGGCTCAACCACCGAGAGACACAACCCGGTGTCCTGTCCGGTCTCAAGTTAAGTATAGCCTCTACTAAGCATGATATAAGTTATCAAAGAACATTTTAAATATGTAAAAGATTTTCAACAAACTAATCATAAAACGCGGCATAGCAACTAAGCGTTTTTAAATAAACAAAGTTGATAAGGATGATATTTCAATAATCAAGGTTGGTCATGCGGCAAATAGGTTATCACTCAACTCCTATTTACCTAATGCAACAAATAAATAACATAAGTGATAATAAGCTTTTGTAAAACAACAAGGAAGGGTTTAAATGCATCCGGGGCTTGCACGTGTTGCGTGGAAAGTCGATTCCTTAATGAGATCACCCGAGTCATACTTGACATCGACACCATCGGGTGGATGGATCTTCTTCAAGCTTCGACCATTGTGAACCACATCACTCTCGTTTACTACACGTAACAGATGATGCATACTTTATCATGATGGAATGGTAAACATGATGCTTGATGAATGCATGAAATGATAAACAACTTGAGTACAACTTTCCTTCACGATAAAGTTACAACCCAACAAAACCAACTTGTTGAACTACTTCTATCTCTAAAGGAGTTCTCAAGGACCATTTGATTGTGGTATGATCCATGATTCACAAAGCATCCTAAAAAAAGTCACACAAAAACTAAGTCATCAACCACTAAACACTTAACTTTTCCTAATAAAACAAATAAAACATAAAATAGAAAATAATTTAAACATTTCAAAATGACTCCAAACTTTTTATACAAGAATAACATACCATAAAAACAGCACCAAATAAATTTTCATGAATTTTGGAAATATATTTTATTTTCTAAAAAAACATGGAAGATGCATTTTTCAATTAAACAATGTATTTTTAAATCATGCAAAAAACTATTCCAAACTCAAGTTTCCTAATTTTCATGGATTCACATACTCATAGGAAAGTCATACAAAAAGTTTCAGAATTTTAGCATGCACAAAACAATAGATATGAAAATCACAAGATTTAGCCAAAAAAATAGAAAAGAAAAAGAAAACATTTTCCCTTTCTCTCTCTGGGCTGCACAGGACAGGCCCAGTACTGCTCTTCTCCTTCCTCCCGTATGCACGCGCGACTGCCGCATGACAAACCGGCCAACCTCGCCGGCAGCGATCACACAGCCCTGGGATCGAGCCCGAGGGATTCTTCGGTCCATCCCGCACACTATGGCACTCTTTTCACCCTCCTCCGAACATGGCAGTGACCTCACCGGCGGCCATGGCGGACATGGCGGCGCGGCGAGCGGTGGAGATACTCACCAGAGCTTTCCCCGGAGACGACGAGGGTACCAGCGACTCCGGCACGATCAGGCGAACCTGAACCCTCAACTAATCGAACCCAAACTGTGCCTACGCGGACACAGCCCTGCGCGCGGCGACGCGGCAACCCGGAACTCACCGGCGACCGGCGTTCCCGCGACTACAACGTGGCAGAGGCTGAAAGAAAGGCATGAATAACTTTGATAGCTCACCACGAACACGATGCTCACGCTGGTTCGAGCTGGGATCGGGCGGAGCAAGATTAACGGCGGTGACGGCGGCTACGGCAGCGCGAACTCGCAGCGGCAATGGCGTTCCGGCGCGTCCAGTGCTTGGCTGCGAAAAACAGCGGGCCAATCACGATCGAGACGTCAAGGAGACGCGGAAACACAAAATGGAACAGCACTAGCATCACCGGGCTGGGGTGACGACAGAGGAATGGCTCACGGCGGCGCTGCACATCCATGGCTGCTGCTGCTGTGTTTGCCGGCCGTGCTCGAGCAGAAGGGAGGGCGCCTGGGATTGCTGTGTCCAGCAGCTGGTCGGCAGCTCGGCCAGCCAGCGCCGGTCCTGACCCGGTCGTGGCTCCTGCTGGTGACAGCCCGGCGGCCAGCCATGGCAACCGCTGCTGCACTGCTGTTGCTGCTTAACATGCACAGGAAGGAAGAGAAGGGTGGCCGGTAGCTGCTAGGGAGATGGACAGGGAGGAGAGTTGGGCGCCGGCGTTGCTTCCTGCTGCATCGGCTCTGCTCGTGCCTTTTGCGTTGCTGCTGCTATCGCTATCCACTAACAGGGAGTGAACGAAAGGATGAGGGAGAAAAGAGAAATCAAATTTCCCCACTTCATTCATTTAAGGTGCAACACGTAAGGAGGGAGGTGGCATCGACGTTCCTGGAAGCGGCAGGCAAGACGACGTTGATCAGTCATCAGTCAAGCAAGCAGCTAGATGGCAGCTATGGCTTTGGCAAGTGCAGGCAAGGAGAGAGCTGGTGACACGCGGGGCGCGGTGTGGCCAACGCAAAGCAGCTGCGTGGCGACGCAGATGCACCTGGAAGGCCATCGAGGCGGGCAAGTGCAGCGAACGGCACTACAGCAGAGCAAGCAGGTAGCAGGCAAGCAAAGCACGTTGGTGCAGCTACGGCTGCTTCTCAATGTAGTGTACTAGTTCATCTTCCTCTCCTCTTCTTCAAAAATCTCCCAAAATTTGAACTGAACTCAAAAATCTCCAAGAATGAAATTTTCTCAACTTTTCAAGATCTACACATTTCATAAAAGAAGCATCTTCAAATTCGGCCTCGAAATAGGACTTCTTGAAATAGGGTCAAAAAAGGAAGAAATTTGAATTCAAAACAATTCCAAACCATCAATAAATAATTATAAAAACATTCAAACCATACTCATCGTAGGACCAAACACATAATTAGGATCAATCACATGTGATCAAAAATAAAATTACTCTAACCCCTAAGCACAAACAATTTCTAATTAAATAAACTTATTTTACTTAATGCATAAGAGGTTATTCAAACATGCATGCTTTGCAATGTATATGATGCATGATTAACATTTTAATTATATATTAACATCTGGGATGTTACAACACTTGGCCAGTAATAAATTAGAAAAAAAAGGGGAAATAGTGGCTTCAAACACAGAGGCCAGGCAGCAGGTGAATGAAACATGTAAAAATTGTTCCCTTGAAATATGGTGGCTCTATTTTGAAATCACAAGGGTAGGAGGCCTCCTTGGCTTATATTATTAATAGAGAAGAGAGTATCTGGCTATTAGGCTACATAAATCGCATGTGACTCCATGTGGTGTTACAGAAGACCGGACAGACTACCACTGGAGATCTCAGCAATGCAGTTGTGATGCAGTTGTGTGTGTGTGTGTGTGTGAGAGAGAGAGAGAGAGAAAGAGAGAGAGAGAGAGGGTGGGGTGTGTGGCAGAGTGTACGTACTCCGTATATGTGTGTGTTGGAAGCTTCATGCTTATGAGGCTGGTGTCAACTGTCAACTCACGTGTGCAGTGCACGAGCTTGGACTCATGCCTGGTGGACTGCCCCCAGCAGTACCCATATGTAGGCAGAAATAATTAGTGTGCCGGCAGTGGCGCATGCATGCGCTTGTTCTGCTGCTCAGGCTCAGCTGTGCGCCCGCAGCATTTCTGTCTCTGTATATCTGCTACTCGAAAACTGATAGTTGACGTCGCACATGCTAGCTTGCTGATATATAATACTCTGTATAACATATAATAATGTCTGTATTTCTGTGTATACAAATCTTATGACCAGAGAACAGGTGTTGTCTTTAAACGAATGGAAAAGGCGGTTGCTTTGGTAAGCTATAAGCACCAGTTTTGTCATTTGTTAATGCTAATTTGTTGGGTTTGCTTTGTTTCGGAATGCTTTCTTCTGTGAATGTCATAAGCAGTAGTCATATATCTCTGTCCTTTGCTCCTAGCATATCCAGTCATTCAGCATAAATCACTCACGCTTTTTCCCTTATTTTGTTTAGAGTTTTTTTTTTCAGGATATGGTCACATTCAACTTCTCACTGGATTTGGTTTCTAAACCATTGTTTCTCACTGGAATCGATATGATATATGTAGTGGTTGATGTCTTCAAGTCCTTGGATCTGTGTTGATAGGGAGAGGCCCGAGGTTAAACAAATCTCTATCTGTGCTGAGACGAATGGGTTGGCTGCAGTGTGGCAGCACTATTGGTTCATCTGCACGGACCCTCACACGTAAGAACGATGATGTCCTTTGTTTATCAATGCACAGAAACATCTAAATCTAGTGCCAGAGGCATTCCTGTTTCTCTCTGTATTTATCTATCGTACAGCAGCAGCATGCAGCATGAGACAGAGAGGTCATGCACATGTGACATGTGGTGTGTGTAAGAGTTTGGAAAAAGAGCGGTGGTGGTAATTTCACATCTTTACTCCTCCTTTATGAGCACTGGCTTTAATCAGGTCTCCCTTAATGCACTGCACCCTGGCCCACGTCCCTCACAAAGAGGAAATGTTCTCTGAAAAGTTTCCCTTGGTTCGCTAGGGTACCCTCTCAGTCCTCACCTAGTTGAACACCTTTTCTACTCTTTTTTTTGGTTTTTTTTTTGTTTCCTGCAGGAATTCTTGACAAAATGAGATTAACCTTTAAGAATCTTGTGACAGTAAATATTTCTGCAATGGTAAGTAGTATTTATACATGCCATATCTGATGTTTCCTCTCATTGGAGTTCTGTTTTTCCTCAGGGACAAGAGGAGAAGCAGCAATATACCAATAGTCCATTTTCCTACGTCCATTGCTGCTTTCCTTTCCAGGCTAGAGGAGTAAGCTGGCGCGAGAGTAGCTGATGAAAGGTAATCAGGTACATATCCCACTGTCACGAGGTTAGGTTGCAGCTGCACTACACTGCACTACAAGCGTGTCAATCGTGCTAAAATCGCACTGTTTGGAGCTCCTATCTTTATGCATATGCAGTAAAGGAACATGCATCAACAGTACTCTGAGTTGCATTTTTTTTTTTGGTCTACTTATATATCTAGTTTCATACTGTAGTTGCATAGGTCCTTATGCTGCTTCTGGCATCTTTCATTTAACATTCATCATCAGTGGCTATTATGTCTCTTATCAATTATTCCAAAACCGGTCAGCTATCAGCCTGGTGCATGCCACAGATATTTGAACCAGCCATCAAGCATTTTTGTTTTGAAAATAATGACCTGGTGTTCTGGTAAAATACTCTTGACTGGCCCCTAATCTCCATGTTCAAATGTTGTTGCTGTTTCTAGTTTGTCCCAAAACCATAGTTCAAATGTGATTTATAGAAGCCAAATAAATTTTTAAAAAAATTCCAATGAAGATTCTATAAAATTAACTATTTTAAATATAAGCAGTGATTTTTTTTCGAAAACGTCCATTTTGAAAAGTAGCAAAGCATGCCATGATTTTAAAATATTCAAAAGAACAGTAAAATAGCAAATGAAGCAAAAAAAAATGCTTGGATTATCTGGGTGTTTTTTGGGCCTCAATCCATCTGCATATGAGCACAAAGTATGCTTTCACTGTCCTTTAATATATCGTTGTAACAGGATGATCCACACATCTCATCATTTCTCTCTTTGTTTTTTGGTGTGTTAACTGATGTAGCCAGTCAAAGACAGATCTTGACCTGCCCAGAGGCCACAAATGCAGTGGGCCACATGTGTGGAATGGGGAAAGGTCATGTGACGTACTCATAAAATGTCTGTCCAAACACACCATGGAAGCAGCTTTGTCATGTATATAGAGCAGAATCTTCCAAGATATTCAAATTCCAACATGCATTCAACTGCCCCAAAACACGCCCTCGAGAAAAAGCAATTATATATTTGAATATATAAAATATTTTGAATATTATCACGGAAAATTTTTTAAGTCTAGTTTTTGTACAAATTTATTTAAATATTTAAATGTTGCACATATTTTCTTTACTGGCACGAAAAACCTTCTCCCGAAAGCAATATAATTGGTTTGAATATTCTCACAAATACATGTTTGTACGTTATATATCTGATGCTTCTCCCAGTGGTGTACTTTATCTGAGCGGTAAAGCTGACTGTATCTGGTGAGCTATCTAATGCAGGGCATTTGCCATCAGACCCATTTACACCTGCATGCACTGATGCTTCTGAATTCGTATGTTATTTGCAGGGTGTATGTGGTATTTGAGATGCATCACCATGGTCCATGCCTGCCCAGAATTTGATGTGTGCACGTATCCCGGCTTTATTTGGGGCTAACTTGACACAGACAAACTGAGGCATGGAAAAGCATCAGGGAAAGGGATAGAGGGACTGCAATTCCAGTTATTGCACTCCAGAACCCCTCTGCATCTCCTTTGCACAAAAAGGTAAATCCTACCCTATTTTTCTATATATAGGTAGAGGCTTCACACTGTGCCATGTCACCTACAATGCCATCCAACTCACAATTGATCCTGCCCACACATTTGCCATCCAACTCACATTTTCCCTTCTCCAATACTGATAGCTCCCCCGTAAAGTTAATGTCTCTCGAGCAGTAAGACGAAGGTGGTCCTTCTCCTATGTGCCACCACCTTTGGCTAGATGAAACAATTAAATCTTGACCAAATCAAGGTGGCCGGATCATATCATACACTACTCACCTCTACGCCACCCTTGGCTATGTTATCGGGGATTTGGCGTAGGAGAGCAAAGAGAGGAAAGGAGTAAGCGATTCAGTGAGAGACAATAAAAATTAATAAGTTGTCTCCTAAAATCACTTTTTTGTTGTAGTGTACGTGTGTGGAAATATATTCATTAACTGCTGACAACATTAATTAGAGTCAGTTGATTGCTAGTACGTCATACATATATAAGGGTGTCAGATGATCATAAGCGATCGTCAGTTATCAACCTCAACTTTATTTAGCTAGTGTTCATTGCTAGTGTTTGAGGGAGAACAACTTGGTTTGAAACGTTAGGGTTCTGCTGGCCAGCTGCTGCATCAATTGTACTAGTGTTTGTTGTTAAGGCACGATCCATATGTACTGCTGTTATATAATTGAACGGTCAATTTTGCTCATGCATGACGAGAAAGTATCCATCAATTAATTAATCAACCCCCCCTCTGTGCGTTTTGCATGTTGTCACTGACTATGCATATAAATTGTCCTCTCGCATATATAAATTCAGGTAGTTTTATATATATATATATACACTGTGTCTAGTATTATGCAGCGATCGAGGCATTATTGTTCATACATGTTCATAGTCATATATATTGTACAAAGTCATAAACAGTTCATGCACAGGTGTATATATATATATATAAATATCATAAACAGTTATATATATATATATATATATATATATATATATATATATATATATATATATATATATATATATACATGCCATGGAATTCCTCGTGACCACTGGGCACCTCCAAAAAACCAAGTGGAGCTAGTACGTGCCAAGCGGAAGTGCGTGCAGGAAGGCACGCACAGATATCCATGCATATGCATGTATCATGAGGATGAGAGAGAGACGACAGAGATGGGGACAGAGATTGGAGGAGACTATAGCTCGAGCTAGAGGGCCGGCCGGACAGTGACCCACCGCCGGTACCCAGCAAGAATATTTGAAGGTGGTGGTGCCCTGTGCTGTGGGCGTGCATGTGTGTGCGCTCCAGTCTGAGACAGTGCGTGTGAGAGTTAGCTTTAGGGAGAGGCCGGCGGCCGGCCTAGAAGGCCTTCTTCATAGCTTTCTCCCCTGTCGTCGTCTCCTCGCTTCGCGCACTAGCAATCTAGAGCGCCAGTGTTGGCCTCCTCTCGCACCAGTCGATGGCGGCATTCCTCGTGGAGAGGCGGTGCAGTGGTGGCGACGGTGGGACGACGACGGCGGTGGTGTCGTCCATGGACGACATGGATGTGAGCTCGCACGCTGCTAAGCCGGCCGGGCCGGCCCCGTTCCTTACCAAGACCTTCCAGCTCGTGGACGATCACCGCACCAACCACATCGTGTCGTGGGGGCAGGACGGCGCCACCTTCGTGGTGTGGCGGCCGCCGGAGTTCGCCAGGGACCTCCTCCCCAACTACTTCAAGCACAACAACTTCTCCAGCTTCGTCAGGCAGCTCAACACCTATGTGAGTGATGATACATACTCAGATTGTCAGTGTGTTTATCTGCGTGAGTGTCAGTGTGTGCTTATTATATATCTCCGTCATTTGGATTTAATGTTGCATGGTTTGATTTGGAAGCTCTTGTTTTCGACCTAACCCAAATGGCGCTCAGACGACGTTCTGAAGCTATAGTTTTGGGGTTTGGTAGATAGGCTTTTAATTTGAACCCACATGACAGCAAATTGATTTAAGACTGGCTGTTGGTTGGTGGTGCCTGCTGGTCACGTTTCGTCATTTCCATTTCGTGTTTCCTAGAACGTGACAAGAATGCTGTTTGTTTCTGGGCAGTGGCTGTGCGTGGACACTGAAGAATGTGATAGATACAGAGCCAGGACATGTACCATCTTGTTGCTAGATTTGAAAGCCACTGCTGGCTTGTGTGCTTCCAACCAACCTCTGCCCATTTTTTGTTTATTTCCTGAACTCCAAAAAGAACATCTTGTATCTTTTCCCAATTTCGTTGGTTCTTTGTTGAGGACTAGGCTTGGTTACGTTCTTTTCAGTTTGAAACCTCTCAGTTCTAGCTTTGTTCTACCACCTGCAGAGTTCATGGTTTGCAGACCAAAACTTTTCACGAGTTACAACAATATAGGTAGTTGCATTTACAACATCCTTCTTCTCTTTTATATTACCCTCCTCTCATCTATACAATAACACAACAAAGCACACCATGCATCATGCACCGGTAAATAAACAGTACACTTTTGCAGTGATATTTGTTTCCCAATCATTGTCAGAGAAGAGATTGACATGGTGAGCATGCACTTGAAGTGCAAGTACAGTAGAGAAACTCCATCCTGTGGCATCATGCTGTATATTTGTATTGCCCGCTATATAGTTGTTTGACACAGATCAATCTATTTGTGTCCATATACAATTTAGCGGGCTATAGCCTCATTTAGCTCTGCTACTAACTGTTTGAGAGGTCATTTGCTGAATGTTTTAAATCTTCAGCTAAGACATTCAGTAAAAGTCACTGAATCTTTTAAATCTTCTGAGCTGTTGGTTGCAACACCTAACCATTCCATCGAACTTGCACGGTTGCACCGTCCTTGTAGCTAACTAGCATGGTTTTTGGCCCTTTGCAGGGTTTCAGGAAGATCGTGTCCGACAGGTGGGAGTTCGCCAACGAGTTCTTCAGGAAAGGCGCTAAGCACCTCCTCTCGGAGATCCACCGGAGAAAGTCTTCGTCGTGCTTGCAACCGCCGCAGAAGCTGCAGCCGCCGCTGCCTCAGCACCAGCCTAATTACCTCAGCCTCTTCTTGCCACCGCCGCAGCCGCAGCCGCAGCCGCCTCGGCATCTGTCGGGCTACCACGTCCAGGAGGAGGATCACGGTGGCAAGGATTTCCTGGCGACCCTGTCGGAGGACAACCGGGAGCTCCGGCGGCGCAACTCGCTGCTGCTGTCGGAGCTGGCGCACATGAGGAGGCTCTACAGCGACATCATCTACTTCCTGCAGAACCACGTCGAGACAGTGCCGCCGCCGCCGCCGCCGGTGGCGACGACGACGACGACCGCCAGCTGCAGGCTGGTGGAGCTCAGTTCTACTGACAACACGTCGGTACCGACGTGGAGGCCACGCGGCGACGACGACGAGGCGCCGGTAGTGAAGCTGTTTGGCGTGCGCCTGAACGGCGGCAAGAAGAGGAGGGCACAGCAGGTCGTGCCGCTGGAAGAAAAAGGTGATGGTGAGCAAGGTGAAAGCCTTGGCGTCGGTGACGATGATCAGCGAAGCGAGACGTAGGTGACTGTTGCATATCGCGTAGACTAATTTTGTAGAATCTCTGTAGAGTAGAAGGAGAGAGGTTCGTACGTCGCTGCAGGAAGCTAGCTCGGTAGGCTAGGATTTTTATGTATAAATAAGTTTAGAACCTATGCTTTAATTTGATCTTTTTTTTTACTGCCCTTTTGACCCTTGTATGGTCTCCATCTTCATTCCATCACTAATCTTTTCTCAAAGGACGATAGGATAGGAATGGCTTGGGTGTTGCTATAACAAATTCAGACAAATATTGAATTAAAAAATCAGACAAATCTTAATTAGAAATTCTTGTGATAATTAGAAACAACCAATCTATTAATTTATTTAGTGGACTTTAATCATCATAGAAAACACTATCCCAAAAACCTTCCTCTAGCACCCAAATAGCTTTCACGGTCTATAGTCTAAACTGTTGTTTAAACATATGATTTGACGTTTACACCCGTTTAGCCATCGATTAATGCAACCGTTTAAATTGTTTCTTTCACTAGTTTGACAGTTTATACGCGTCTAGCTTTAATCCAGTGACTTTTAGATTGTTTGGCACCGCTTCGACCTTTAGGCTTTAAGGCTCGTTTGGCATGACTCCGACTCCGATAGCAGCTTAAGATCTGCTAAGTTCACGGGCTAGAGACAAGCGAACTTGAACCGCTAACATCGATCTATCACACGGTAAACCACCACCTCTCAGGACAACAAGCGCAAAAAAACACTAGTTCATTACAATAATTGTCTAGGTCCAGGTTGTTCACTACTTGAAAAACAATGTGGTTCGAGACTATCGTGTAACTCTCTAAAGCTATTATTATGTCTACTAAGGCGAAAATTTGTGTTGGCGTTCTCAGTGTCTACAGACTTGATCCTCTTTTGTCCAGCCATTATCAAACAACCCTGGGGGGTTTGCTGAAATTTTATTGAAGTTGATAAATATGTACTAGGAAATAGTACCGCATAAGTAACACCTATAAAAATTAAAAGGAGATAACAACCAGCCAATAAAAGACATTCTCCACACACAACCGTCACGGTGCCAGTTCACTCTTACACATGCTGTACAGAAGGATGTGACATGTATATGCATTCTAAATCTGCAAACAAATCTTCTCTTGTAAGTTGTAACCTACTTCCTAATTGTAACATAATGAAAAAAAGGTCAACACTCTTGGCTTTTTCCCAATTATAAGTACACCCGCGGTAATATGAACAAATGTGAAGTGAATCATAGGACGAGTTTCCACCGTTGCAGGTTGATTTTAGTTGGCTTCTGCAATAACAGCAAACACTGCCCAGCTTCTGGCTTAATCAGCTGTCCATGTAAGACCGTCAATAGTTGCTGAAAGAGGGAGCTCTGCATCACACTCGTGACCAGCTAGCGTCAATCATCTGTATACACTGGCTTTTGCCAAACTTTGGTGTTCTTTTTGGGATCATCACAGAGGGTTAAATCACTGTCAAATTCTCTCATTGTCTTGACAAATGTCTTTGCTCCTTGCATCATTAACCTCTCTACCATGAATAGCTGATAGTTATTCTCAATTATTGGGTCCAATATGCTACTGAAGTTGGACGAGTATGCTAACTTGTACCTGAATTGTTTCAAAAACGAGCAAACACTTTCAATAAGCACAAGGTGATTTTCTTGATATAATAGCACACATGGATGTAGAAACCTGAATAGGATTTAACCAGTATATACAGTTTGAAGAACTGACATGACCAGACACATGAAAACATCTCATATAGCTAAAAAATGCTTAACCATAGCAAAATGGAAAGTGAACAGAAAAATAAATTCAACTGCCTTCAGTAATCTTAAATAGCAAGAATGAGGACAGCTTTCCAACTGCACTTACCAAGAAGTGCTCTGCGATGCATTAGGATGCAGTAGGAAGATAAATGCTAATTTAAACAATGCCAGACATCCTAGTTGGACAGGAGAAATGGAAAAACAGCACAGACAGTACCTGTCTGACAGAGCAGAAAAGAAGCCTGGAGTTCTTTCATTTGATGCAATGTACAGAGTTCGACCTGGTGGAATCCATTTTGCGATTCTTTTTCTGATGTACTCAGGGCGGGTGTCTCTGTCTAGATGAGGATGAAGGCTCCGTTCGACACCAAATCTATCTTTCCTATTTTTCAATAGATCGCCACGTCTCACATGAATAGCATCATAATCACCAAGTGTTTCTTTCATCTGAAACCAAGAAATTGATTTAGGGAATATCTTGATTTAAGAAGTCATGTAAAGGTAACAATTACCCAAAACCATACATCCAAATCTGATATATGCTTGACAAGCTACAAATCTGTAGAGTTTCCACCGGAGCTAATTCTGTTTTCGCCCAGTCAAAGTCTGTGCAGCCTTGGCATATCATATTAGTGACTTGGCATAAGAAAGTGCAATAGAAGTAGACAAACTGGTATCCATACTTGCAGGGTGCTGGTAATATACTTTGCTAGTTTGCTTTATGGATGCACCACCAAAACAACAGCAATTGCAGAACTTACACTGTGTTTTGAATGGATAAATGAAAGTCATCAAACACTTATCCAATGTTAGGGTTCAGTTAGCAGCAGCAATTCTACACTTTGGTAAATCATTAAATCGTAGCTTAAGGTCAGTGCAGCTTAAGGATTGTATGAAACAACTAGGTCAAATCGTTCTGGCAAGAAACAAGAATATGAACATAACCAAAAGACTGAGGAAAAGAAACAGATACATACTAGGTGAGGAAAAAAAATACCTTATTTGCTGCATCCCTCAATTTTTGTGCTGCCATACTTGGCAAAAAGGTGTAGGATAACATCACTGAGCTGCGGTTCTTGCGATCCTTGCATTCCATAAACCTGAATTTCAGATACGAGCTTAATGTTTGGACATAATAATTGGTTAAAATTAGCAAAGGCACTATTGCTGAACGAAATATTAAGTCCAGATGAAGGAAGTAAAAACAAAGGCAAACAAAGGCACTACAAGAACCTGTGTGCTTACCAAGCAAGGGGACTTGCAGTGTGATTAATTACAAGAGCTGTTGAGTATAGGGGATTTTGTTTGAGTTCACCTCTGCTAATTCCTTGCACATGTGCCACACCTCCCACTTCCAGTTTCTTGCTTCTTGATACAATATCATGCCATTCTTTTGAGTTGTCCAGAATAACTGGTACAGTCCTTGAGATCTGATCTATATCATATAGAGATTCCATTGCACAAGAACTTTCTTCCCATCTACAGAATACTTGCTTTAGATAGTACAATATGCAAACTTCATTGTGGTAAAACAACAGAGATAGATGCGGCTAAGAAGCAAAAACCTCTGTTTTGTAGGTGCACCACTTTGGATAACTCCCTTGGTGTTATGCAATGAACTTAGGCACATTCTTGAGGGCATCACAAATATTCTGCAAAGAAACAAAAATAAGTAGTTATGCCCCCTTTTTTTTTCCTTTTCTTGTGTAGTCACAAACCAGTAGCACATTTGCCGGTTCAAGACATTAGCATGGCCCATCTCCCTTTTAGCATCAGTCAACTAGTCTCCACATTCCGAATCTCAACGAGATGAGAATTTAACTAACCCCCCAAAAAAATCAAGGTCACTGTAAGTTAGTTCGTATTACCTGCCAAGGAAAAGGGCCTCCTCGAGAGCACAGCGGAGGCTGGACTCCTGATGCCCGAGCCCCGCGCAGGAGCCACAGTGTTTGCCGGGGCAATCCACGCGGCTGCCCCAGTATAGGTACCTGTCGCCGCTCCTGGCCCCGGATCTCCAAGAACCCGACAGCGAGGCGGCGGGCGAGGAGGAGACGAAGCAAAGGACAGCCAGAGCCGCCGCCGCGGCGAAGGCGGTCAGGAGAGTTCTCGCCGGTGGGAGCGGCGGCACCCTTGGCTTGCGGCCGCCGCCACCGGCCGCCGTGATCCGGGGAGGGATCGCCATTGGAGTGCGATGGAAGGCTGAGACCAGGGTCCAGGGCTGTCCCTGGTGTGGATGCCACTTTAAACGGTAGGCCGTTCAAAATCAATCGAACGTCTGAAACCAGTCGGCCACCGCGAGGGTATTATTGTACTCCCACGGCACATAAGATTTGGTTAAATTCTTTCGTTCCAAATTATAAAACATTTTACCTTTTCTAAATATACGTTGTATTTGCCATGCATATAGATGTACACTATGTCTAGATACATATTAAAAACAATGTATCTAGAAAAACGAAAATGTCTTATAATTTGGAATAGATTTAGTATTTCATTAAGGCTATGTTTCGATCCATCTCCAAACTTTGCGATTCCCCGTCACATATCTTTTGCCTCAAGCATGAAGCGTCAAATGTAGGTAAACGAAATAACTAATTACAGTTTGGATA
Organism: Hyparrhenia diplandra; assembly: GCA_015847255.1. Taxonomy (NCBI): domain Eukaryota; kingdom Viridiplantae; phylum Streptophyta; class Magnoliopsida; order Poales; family Poaceae; genus Hyparrhenia; species Hyparrhenia diplandra. The sequence goes on from JADLZK010013303.1 coordinate 32,596, forward strand.
TACTTTCTGAGACCAATCTTTTTAAGCCTAGTTAGCTCATTTACGCGACAACAATTACCGCAAACAAACAAAAAACTACAGTGCCAAATTTCAGCTATTGTACCAAATTTCAAGTGAACTAAACATGGCCTAAGTAGAAAAATTAGGGTTTTGTTACAACCGCTTTGCAGTTACAGTAATCCAAAGATTATCGAAACCCGAAGCCAACACCCTCAACTTACTCGCACGAGGTTGTGATTACACAACAGACAAATTCACGACTACTGAGCGACGTGACGATGTTTTGTTGTGTCGATGACAAGAGAAATTAAGGACACATCACTTGCGTCGCATGCTAGCAATTGATATTCATCACAGTGTTTATATTTTCAATTAAAAACGATGTTGTGGCGTCGATGTCGATGACGAGATACAATGATGTTGACCTAGACGTGTAATTGAAGCTTAAGCGCTGGGAGTCGTGCGAGGTAAGACAACAAAGACCCAGCAACCGACCTCCCTGTACCTGTCCATATATCACCCGTCACGCAGGGCTCGCCGCCCTACAAGATGAGACGATCCTGTGCTCCGTGCTTGCCCGAAGCGCTGGCTGACGTACGTGTTGCCACCGAAAACCAGCCAAAGCCAGACATATGGCTTTGCTCGCCGTCGTTGAGAGAGTCCTCAGTATTCCTGAGCTCGTTCATCTTTGGATTCTCACTACGGTTGTACGCCATGCGTTGTTGTTAATTACGGGGAGCAAAAAAGACTTTTGACGCATTAAGAGAAGCATATGAGAAAGAGTCGTGTTTTCAGATTACCAGACACTACAATCTACATGATCTTATTAGAAGCATATTGTTTTGAGCTACATTGAGATACATAAGCATCACGCTAAATGGTCGTATTTTGCTACGACGTGCCCAAAAAAGCCTAATGATTGCTACAAAATGCTCATAGAAATTCCTTGGGCAAACATCATGTTTCTGTCTTCACCATTCATTTGTCTAGATCCTCCTCCTAGAGGCTGCTATTGTTATGCTCAAGGAAAGTGTGATTGTTTGAATGCTTGATCTCAGATAAAGTTGCTCACTAAGGTAAAAAAATATATAAGATTGCTCCCTTACTTTGGAGTAAGCAAGGTAAAAGTGGGAGACACGAAGCTTGAGGGTCCACATCTGGTGTTGCAAAAGACTCTCCACCATTATACACACAACAACATAATATACACAGCACGGAATAAACATGGCCTAAGTTTACCCCTTGGGTCTCTTAGAGCTTACTTAACGGAGACATAGATCCTTCTTGGAAGAAGAGTGACTTAGGATGGTATTCACTTTCTTTGAATTGTGATTTGAGTTCGTATGTCCAACTGTGTATATTTGCTTCATCTACTTTGTTGTTGTGATTGTGAGTGAAGTTGTTTTGAGCTAATAATTAGTATATCAAGAAGTAATCTCCAAGTTTCACTTTTAACTAATCCATTGCAATTTTGTTCTTGAAGTTTACTAGGAATGCTTATCACCCCTATGTCTTGATCCCTTCATTATGATCAATAACATTTTCCCAATCTTCTAGAAAAATATTCTAAATGGATTTTGTGCGGGCCATGATGTGGTTTTATTGCCACTTTAAGCATTCTACCATATTTTAGATTCAAATTTCCAAATACAAATCATGATCACTTTACAATATCTTTTTTGAATACATACATCTTAGGTGTCAAGAGATTACCAAGGTAAACCATGGTTGATTTTTGGTACACATGCAAGGTGACAGTTGTGAGTTGGCACCATGCATGGAATGTCATCTAGATCCAGCTAGGCATCGACTATGATCAAAATAATGATAGTGCTAATATTTGACTGAATACTTGTTCGTGTGTGAAATGGGAAATTGTCGACAAAACTTGCTCACCAGGTCACGTTTTGTCGACAGTTGTCGACAGAACATGATTGCATTCCACAAATATGTTAACACAACATCGGTGTGAAAATGCAACAATTGAACGACATGTGTGCGTTCACATCTATGCAAACTATAAGTTTCTTCTTTCATCTTATCGCATTGCCTGTGCCTCTATATAGTTGCTTGCAATTGTTCCATCGATTGTATACTTCATCTACATGCTACTATAGGGGTGAACTTTGCCAAACCAAGGCACAGTGAAGGGTAAGCCATTCATGGGTAGGAAAAAGATCGAGATGAAGCGAATCGAGTCTAAGGAGGCACGTCAAGTATGCTTCTCGAAGCGCCACCAGGGCCTATTCAAGAAGTCTAGCGATCTCTCCATTCTATGTGGAGCAATGGTCGCTATTGTTGCCTTCTCCCCTGCTGGTAGGCCCCACACGTTTGGTAGTCCCTCCTTTAGGGCTGTGATAGATCGCTTTTTCACTTCGATTAGCCCTGCTACAAGTGATGAGAATTGTGATAATAGTAGTCAAGAGACAAACATTAAGCACCAAATGAGTTTAGAGTGTTCAGAATTAGGAAAATCAATTGAGGTTGAGAAGGAGAGAAAGGAGAGGTTGACAAAGATGATTGAGTGTCATATGGATTCACATGTGATGCATTTGTTGACTACCAATGCCTATCCGTCGGTGCTTGATGAGCTACAGGAATTTCACAAGATGCTTCAAACAATGCAAGATGTTATCAAAGAAAACATGAAGAAGGTGTTGCAAGAACAACCGCCAACAAGGCCATATCCACCTACATTCATGGATTTGGCTTCAAGGTACCAGCTTGAAGAGGAGACTACTACACCCATTTCTTCCATGTCTCTGAACTACATCCATGGGCTTACTGGCGGGCTCAGTGTCAATGACTCCTCGGCTAATGGCATGCATACCATTGGTACCTCAGTGAATTGTGCCACTGGTCAACTTGATGGGTAATGGATGCAACTAAATATGTACTAAGAATAATAATGTTCAATCATATGTGATGCATTGGCCATTGATAGTATGTAGGCCATGTAATTTCTATTATTTAAGTTGGATGGGTGTCACCAAGATATATTCGAGACAAGTTGTCGAGATACATCCAAGATATATTACCATTGGTTTATCTTAATATCCATAGATGTAAATACTATTGTTTCCATGCTCCATTTTCAAATTGGGGTATATATCAAATGCTCATGTGTGTTGCAATGCATGATTCAGATAGATCTCAAAACCATATATGCAGATCATATGTCTCCCATGTATCTTTCTACATTTAATATAAGAAAAACAATCCTTGACCATTTGATCTAATCCACCTTATGTATGATTAAAATTCATGAACAATTTTGCATTTCGTAGTAACACAAGGATCATAGGGATGAAACATTCATTTCCATTGCCAAAATTTTCAACTATTTTGTGGTCTTAACTAGAGAACATGCTAAAAAATATTCATGTTTGTGACTACACAAAATATTCATTTTTTTTTCTCGCTATGAAACACTATGAAATGGTTACATTGTCCTTGTTATCAATGCCCCCAACATATGCACATGGAACCTACACGTCAGGACTTTTTTTTTTTTTTTTTTTTTGCAACCACACCTAAGCGCATTTTTCACACGTCAGGACTTTCTTTGTCGACCTATTAGTGATGAACTAGATCCATCTACTACCAACGAAGCTCAGGACCCCTTCCACCACCTTTGCTAACTTGCTCACTTGATCCATGTTAGAGCTTTATATTTCACGGCGCCACCATGGTTGGTTCGGACATGGGGAGGAATGGGCATGTGCATCATTGGCATTATAGTGTGCATATGTATACTAGCTGTAGCTGCTAGAGGCCAAGTAAGGTGGCATGGGTACATTGCTTGGCACTTTATCAGAGCCATCCTCCGTCCATCAACACAAACCATCCATGCATCTTTTCTGTGTTGTGCTCTTGAATAGTTATTGCGCAGCAGGTGTTTGATGTTTTGTCCTAATGGAATGAGAGATCCTACATGTTACTTGCTAGCATTGCGAGGCGAGCTAGGTGCAGATTACAAGGCTCCAAAATTTAACTGAGGTTGGCTCCTACTTCAATAAGTAGAAAGAAAGTTCATTAGGGATGTGATGAACACTTTTAAGTCATTTTGACAACACAATCATAATAATTTTTAATTTAGAAAATCTCTGCAAATATAGGCACCATAAATAGAAAGAGTGTTGACCCCTTTTCTCTTGATGACCAAAACTTTCCAGCATAGTCAATGGGCCTCAAACTTAGTCTCTTATAAGTACTATAACATGCAATTTTGGAATGATAATGGTTTTAAACTAAAAGTTGACAGAACTACAAAGTTATAAATTCTATTGAGCTTCACAATCTAAACCTTCTATATGGGAAACCCCCACTTAGGAGTTCTCTTGACATGCGGCTATGACACCTCATCAGTAACTGATGAGTCCACCCGGTCCTACAACATTCGCTCCCGGCCACTATGAATTTATTACTAGCAACATGTGATCATCGTCGGCGGCACCTTTAATTAATCACGTACCCATGCACTGACTCATCTTCTCCTCTTCCACTTTATACCCATGCTATTTGGGTGGTGCTCAACCCACCCCCTTCGTATCCCGAGTGGAGCTAATCCTATAGGCTTTCCAACTACACTGCCCACTTTAACGTGAAGGAAATGAAAGGTTTTTTTTTCTTGCCTATATAGCTGATGCATGCCACTCCATTATCCACCACCATCCTGCTCCTCGCCACTGTCCTCTGCTGCGGTTGCTGTTTGCTATGGTGCTCCTCCCTTCCGGCCTCTGGTCAAGTTCCTGCACTGCGTCGTCACATTGCCACGTTAGCCATCAGGGGCACATATACATACCCTGGCCCAACCGATAAATATACATGCAACAGATGAACAAGAGTGAATCTCAAGTTGCTAGATGCGATGAGCGGACACCGTCCACAACACATGTCTCTTTGACGAACTCACGCATGACTGGTACTGCATCTCGACTGCTCGACGTCCCGCCCAAGAAGCAACAAAACTGTATGCGAAGGGAGCGCCCGATGACAGGTGACCAACATCCGTCCAAGAATCGATTAGTTCATGTGAGTGTGACTTTTGTTTAATTAATTTTCAGAGTGAATGTGTACTCTATTATTCTGATTATATTTATATTATTGTGATTATACAAACTTCTAACTAATCTTTGATTAGCAAATCCATCATGCGTGGCTACAAAAATTCATGACACATCTTTTTTTTTAGAATAATTCATGACACATCTAATCACAGCGCCATGTGATGATTTAATGTTGTGAGTAATCTATGAAACTGTGAGATAAAAAATTGTTCATTGAGACTGCAAGATTCATTCACCAATTCTATCTTTTTAAGCTGATGTGTCACTCTTGGAACTAGCCTTAGAGAAAAAAAAATCTATACCAAGACAACAAAAACCCTAGAAACTAATATTAAAATAAATAAAAAGAAACAAAATAGAACCTAACCTTTTTGTGGTTCATTGTTTAATATTAAAACTTGCGGTGGTCACCGCACCACAATAAAGTTGCATTGGTTGGTTCTTGATTGGCAAAGTGTAGTTCGAATTCGTGGTGAGTTTGAGTGGAGTCGGTCTGGTTCCTTGGTTATTCGGATACTCTGTTTTCCAAGTTATCGGGTTGATTTCATCTCTCAGTGAGGAAAAAAAAAAAAAAAATATCATGATCTGTTGATTGATTGATGCGTCCAAGACAATGAATAGTCCTAGGAACTAATATTAAATTAAATAAAAAGAATAAAAACCCATAAATTTTTAGGAAATTATTTCCTTGGCCCTCTTCAAAGTTCCTCTTATTTTCTTGGCCTCTTTTTTTCTCCAACTTGCTTATTTGGCCTACTTTTGAGTTTTCTTTGGTTCCTTGGCCTTTCCGTCGGTTTAGATGGGTAATTGGTGTTAAGTAGTACAGGAAATGACATTTTTACCCTTGCACAAACAGTATAGAAAATAAGAGGAAGGGTAAAAATGTCAAACATTTTTACTAATCTCTTCATTAGGTCTCAAGGGTAAAAATGTCAAACATTGTCTGACCCTTGAACAAACATTTTTGCTAATCTCTTCATTAGGTCTCAAGGGTAAAAATGTCACTTCCCATACTACTTAACACCGTTACCCATCTAAACTAACGGAAGGGCCAAATAACCAAAGGAAACTTCAAAAGTAGGCCAAATAAGCAAGTTGGCGAAAAAAAAGGGCCAAGAAAATAAGAGGAACTTTAAAGAGGGCCAAGAAAATAATTTCCTCTAAATTTTCTGTGGTTTATTTATTATTAGTTAATATTAGAACCAATTCCCGCGGTAATACTCATATGTATACATTTCCTAATTCTTAGTGATTGACATCGTAACTCATTTATATTTTTTTTCTATACCCGCGGCAACGCGCGGAGAGTCCTCCTAGTTTTAATATATAAATTTTACCCCCATTAGATATCACATGGAAAATTTCTCTGTTCCGTAGGCGCTAGTCGGATTCTAGGTGCTGACCCTCAGCCTAGCGCCTAGTCTGGAGTAATCGCGCCTAGGTGCTACTAAACGTTTTTCTAGGTGATGGTCAATACATACTTAAATTTATTAATAATTTAATACATACTTTTAAGTACTTAAAAGAAAAGAAAAATAGAAGATCAATGGTCATTGAATACGGAGAAAAGAGATAAAAACGGCCCATAAAACGGCCAGTCCAACTCATCCACCATAAAATGGCCTAGCCCAACTTCGTCCATCTTATCCTTCCACCTCCCCTCTTTGCCGCAGCACGCGCGCACACCGGCGCTCGTGGCCACCAGCGCTTGGCGCCTGCCGCCGCCTGCAGCTCCTCCCACCGGCGACCTCCGTCGAACGCTCCTCCACCCACCGACGCCGACGACGAACTGCACCCGCCTAGGGGTCCGACTAGCCCCTAGGCGAGGCGACGAGCCTCGACTCGCGCGGAATCATGCCTATGCGAGCGCCTAACGGAAGAAGCGAAAATTTATAATATTTTGAAATAAAAATGAATTTAATATCTGGCTGGCCTGACTTTGTTGATCTTGGTTGTATGCACAAGCCACCAAGGGGAAAAAATGTTTTTCTTCAATATATACATACCTGTTTTTAGTCCGGCCCATTCTATTTCGGCCGAACCATCGGCTCAGTTTCCAGCCTACACTGCTGCTGGCCCGTTCGCCCAAGGAAAAAAAAACATCGCGCCCCTCTGCTGGCTACTGGTCCGTTCGCCAAGGGGGAAAAAAAACAACGCACCCCTTCGCCTAGGACCACAAAAAACACGGCATAGCGAGGGATCAATCCCTATGTCACAGCGTACAGCTGGATTTCTGTTCAGGAAATATGTTTCCTGAAATGTTCCAGCTTCAAGTGGGAGATAATTTCAAAGATCGCTAGAGATCAACACAAACAGACCATAGCTTTCCGCCTTTTCCTAAGATCACCTCCCAGAGCCCCATACATTAGAGGCCGCCTAATCTTTCTTGTGATAATAAGGATTCCAAAGTTACAAAGCTGTACATTAATTATCATTATAGAATTATATGTAAATAAAAACAACAATAGCAGATGTAACTGGGCATTAAGCGGCACAGGTGCACAGCACAAATGAAGGCAATGCCTGCATTACTGGAACACACAAACAAAAACCAGCCCAGCATTTCCATTCTCCCCAAACCAAATCTGTACATTCCTCTGAACATCTTGAGGACAATGTCGATCCATGCTGCGCAAGGCAGGGCAAATATACACCTACTGACAGTATTTTACCTCTTACACTAAGACGATCTGTTAATCTTTGTACTGGTTTCATGCAACTTGTACACAGCCAGCGATGGCATGCACTGGCCAGAGATTAGGGATTGGTCGATGCCAATTGCCAATGGTTATCCTAGACTTTAGGGATTGTGCGTGAAGAAACTCCATGCAATAGTTTTATGAACCCAAGGAAACTGAGGTTTCCATCTGAATGCCTGATCCAATCTTTAAGAACAACATGAAGTGGAACCGAAGGGCCAAGTCCAAGTTCCTGAAAGATGAGCATCATAAGTCACAGTCCGTTTCCTACGCAGAAACTTTGTTTTGAAATCAAACTATACCGATGCAAGTTCTTCAATCACAATTGGTCGGTTGCCCTCCTTGTCAAACAATTCATACGCTTGTTGAGCATGTTGTTCCCATGACTCCAGGCCTTCCATTTGATATACACTAAGGGCCGCAGCAGAGAACTCTTCAAAATCAAACTTTCCATATTCGATATTGCATATCTAGTGTGATGGGTAGAATTAGTATGTTGCCATGCACCGAAATATGAAAAGAACATAAGAGGACAAAGAAGGCTTACTGAGTTAACAAAGTCAAGAATCCTAGAATCACACGAGGAATTCTTCATCAAGGCCTAGAAATTCCATGAAAATTCAGCAAGTGCATGTTACGGGTTAATTTTAATAACTGAATAAAGCAAAATACTAACCGCCTTCATATTTTGCAAGGATATATGTCCACTCTTGTTTGGACCTAACAATGTAAACTGCTCTCTTAGGTAGAAGAGTTGATCTGTCGTCAGTGTCTTTGCAAGAGCCTGAAAAACATAAAGATCTAATTAGCAAGTCCCATGTAACAATTTCTTGAAGTGTCCTTTGTTCACAATAACATCAAGAAAACAATGGGATCCCAACAAAAATGCAGTCCCAGGAAATAAGGGTCAGTCGAATGGAAAATACAACACCCACAGGATGTATATATGATCATCATAGTTTTTATAGCATCGCCTAGGCGTCGAGGTGCTAGCAGGGAGTAAGGCGTCCCCGACGCCTAGACAAAAGCAGAGGAAAATGATAGAGAAATGCAAGCAAGGTACATACTGAATAGTTACACTTGTGATAACAGATATGCACAGGGTTTAGAAGAACAGAGTTGAGAAAGCTGAGCTAGGTTGGTCAAGGGTGTGGATGTATACCCAGACAGGTGAATTTGGGTGCCTATTTTATTCTTAATAACATAACACCTAGCTCCTCCTAGGTTCGTCTAGTTTTTTTTAGAAGAACAGAGTTGCAACAGCTACAAGTACCCCAGGCTGAGGGCATAATGGTCAGCAGGCTATTGACAAAGGAGAATACCAAATTTACCCTTCAAGTTGCATTCATGATGATGCATTAAGCTAAATAGAAAGCATTGAGTACAATTATGTCCACAGGCATTCAGTGTTTTTATTTAGAGAGCAGTATACACTGCATATATTTATATGAGGAAAATGGGCGACAGAATCACATGAATCAAAAACAAAGCAACCATTTGCTAGGTGATGCAGATGAAATATTACCAGTAAAATACATTTCAAAAAATGGGAACTAGATTAATGTTTTTAGGATCGATTACACCAGAAAATGGCGGCTTCAGTTATTAATCATCCCAAAGACACGTAAGATGGTGATTCATTGCAAAACAGTACAAGCAACCCACAAAAGTATTACCTTCAAAGCAGACTTCCTTAGAGAAGATGAACTTATGTAAGCCCTCATAAGCCTGTAGATTATCATGTCTAGATTAATGTTAACTTCCTGTGTGCCACGGATCCATGGATGGCCTGTAATGGTCAATATATAAGAAAGAAGGGGTCACCTTATCTGCAAGCTGAATAACTGGGTAAACCAAGTTCAAGACAAGAATGTTACTTACAGAGGGCTTGTGCTGCAGTCATCCGCTTACGGTAATCCTTATTGAGTAGCCTTCTTACAAAGTCTTTCGCTTCAACAGAAAGGGTAGGCCATGGGATTTCATCAAAGCTAGGATCGGCCTTTAGGACAGCTCGAAAAATTCCTGATTCGGTTCGTGCCCAGAAAGGGCGGCTTCCACAAAGCAAAATATATGCAATTACTCCAATGCTCCACATATCTGCCTCAGTACCGTAAGATCGATGGAGAACTTCAGGAGCAACATAATATGCACTTCCAACAATGTCATTAAGTCTTTCATCTGCATAATAGAATAGCACGTGCATTTTAATGGAAAGCAATAATAAGAAATGATCCAAAGGAAATTTTGTAAGACTAACCTGGTTTAACAAAGTCAGACAAACCAAAGTCTATGACTTTCAAGGCAGAATTATCATCCTTTGTCATGAAAAGAAAATTCTGAGAAATGGGAGTAAAAGGCAGACCAACATTAGCATCAGCATAAAATATTAAGGTTGTCATAGCATCTCTTTAAACAATAGAATTAGCCAAAAAAAAATCTTGAAATGAAAGAGATCTGTGTATCATTATATTGGAGAAGAAATAAGGGTACAAGAACCCACAAAACCACAAGATATCAGGTTACATTCACCTTTCGGAGACAAAAACACGACCTCAACCTTAATCATAGGCTAAGAATCCACAGAAACAAGAGACAAGGGCATGTTAACAAGAGGTATGCACTATGCAGCAGCACACACAGTTCCATCAAAAACTGCAAACTTCATAGAATCATGGTACTAAACATTGGTTGTGAATTGTTCAACAAACCTTACCTCTGGTTTCAGATCTCGATGAACAACACCCTGAAGATGGCAAAATGAAGCAACACTCAGTATTTGGTGAATAACAACCTTAGCATCTTCCTCAGAATATTTTCCACCTCTGCAAAACAGTATGTAGGTATAATCAGTATTACTGTGGAGTCAATGACTTCAGTCTTAGAAATGAAATGACATGCAAGTACCTAGCCAAAATCCTGTCCAGCAGCTCACCTCCTTTGCATAACCTAGATCAATAAAATATAAATATACTAGTGAGTTAAATGTGATCAAACAAATGAAAGATATTCAGGTATCGCAAACCTTTTCTAGAGGTGTGCATCATATTTGTATATCAAAATGCGCTAAGCCTTGGTAACCTACTTTGGAAGAAAAGTTTACAGATATTACAGAAACAAAATTCAAGGCCAAAGAGGCACTTGCAGTAACATTGTTATGAGTTATGACATATAAAAGGAGAAACAGCACCAATCAAAATAATCCTACCTTATTGCGCAACTCTTATCTAATCTCACCCCCATGAAAATATGTGACCAGCCGATAAAAGGCTGAATATAAAGCAAAATCGACATCAGCAACAAATGCAAGCAAATAAAGAGACCTAATAAGTAAGTGCTGCTCAATAGCATTCCCTACACATTCATATATGTTGACACACTCATATTATCAGAGCCGGTCCCAATTCAGGGTGTGGAACTAATCAAATATGGATCATATAGGTTCCATCAAAATATTAAGACGCCATTTCTGGAAGGGAAGTTCTGTTCACCTTCTACACAGTTGGTATGCTTGGAATTTATGCTTTGCATGACCAGGGTAATAAAGGATCCATACTAATGGTTAAATTCATGACCACATATCCTGAGAGCCAACTTTTTCTTTAAAAATAATAATCTTGCAGAAATTTGTATGGGATTAGAAATAATCATAGCAGTCTAATTGGGTTATCATGTCATCATGTGTATATTACTAGCCTTTTCCAACACTTGAGTTAGCCAAATCCACCATGCTTATTTCCTTTATAGTTTGACAAAAGTACATACAGCATTTTGAAAGGTGACTGAATTTAGCAGCGTTCAAATTCTGAGTATCACATGTTTCCATGCCTCGTTTGATTTACTTGCTGACTTCTAAGATACCAGAATCATATTTAGACAATTATAATATACTTTTTTTTTTTAAAAAAAAAAAAAGGAAGAATAGGAAGACAATAATAAGGCATGGCCAACCAAAATAAGTGTCAACTGTCAAGCCCAGGATCGAATTTCATCAGCAACAAGAGACTAGAGTTTAACCTTTCTAATTCTAACCTCTACAAAAATCAGTACATCACGTATTGCCTTTTCTAAAAATGCATAACGACAAAAGGTTGAATGGCCCATTATTTTGCTGACATAATGCTGCATTAAACTCTAGGAGTTTCAGTAAATCAATTAGGTTACTAATAAATGGAACAACTGTTAACTTACTCCATAACGACATATACATTTTCTTCATCCTCAAAAGCATCATAAAACTGCACTAGGTTGCTGTGGCCTGTCAAAGAACTCAATATTCTGACTTCTCTTCTGACATCTTCAATGGCAATAGCAGTAGTCATCTGTCCAGAAGTAGTTTGCTTGGGTGAGACTACATCATGACAGAATTTACTTAGGATTTTAAGTGGACTTTTATAGAAACTATCAAAGAAACTGCAAACTGAAATCCAACTTTTTACTAGCAATATATAGTTATATACTACACAGCTACTATAATGAGATCAATATAATCATATGATCACGGATATTTCACAAAGAAGGGTGTCAAACGCAGAAAAAGTTACTATGGTGAATATTAAAAAAATATAGCAGTCTGTGTTTATGTTGGAAGCTATTGAAAAAATCAGACATTTTCTAAGCTCATCTTAGATCAAATCTTAATTGTGTCTGAAAATTACAAGACTAATGCATAAAATATATCGAATCAATTAGGTCCAAAAAAAAACTATGCGAGTATGTCTTATATTGTTATATTTATCATACTGCCCAAGAGGTATAAACACTAGTAGCCTTTTGTTTTTAAAGTCAACGCCTAGGCAGTGCAGCACCACCATGCCTAGCACCTGGTGTTTTTGTCAGGGGTTTTTAAGCCTGCCTAGCACCAAGTGTTTTTTCAAACACTGCTAGTAACAGAAAATTCGAGTTTACTTCCAAGGACAAGTAACAATTCTTATCAAACAACCAACAATGTTCCTAGTTAAACTATGCAATCAGAGCACAATAAAGGAAAATCACAAAACAGGTATACAAAAAATAAGAATATAAGATGCCCCATGCTAGCAATACCAATTAGAAACTGGCGATCGAGAAAAATGCACCAAAAACATCAGTAATCTACAATATGTGTTCAGTTCACCTTTTTTTACATATATATTATTATTTATTATTTAGGGGAGAAAGTAAGAGGCAGGGCGAACCCAACAACACCCTACAATTTGGAGATTTTACTTCCCTATATTAAATTCAGGAAAACAAGATTACTGACATCTTGACGAATAACACAAATGTATCTAAAAGCAATAGTACCAGTCAACTGTTGACCGATCCAGCCTTCAATAAACTAACTAATATCACCCTATTTGATTCTGGCTATCCAATAAACTGCATCTAATGCTCCTGTTTGTTTTGTGTTGTCTTCATCCAGCAATTAATACAAGTAACACCTTAAACAGGACCATATAATCACCATATCAGCATTACTGCACCTAATACCACTAAAATGGCCCCTAATCGCCATCGACTTACTTGATTGGAGTTGCCAATTGCATGTGCAGGGTTACTATGATGATGAATTGAAATTGATAATGCATGTATTGAGGATAAGAGCCTCAAATCTCTACAGAAGTACAACAACAACAACAACAGAGCCTTTAGTCCCAAGCTAGTTGGGGTAGGCTAAATCTCTACAGAAGTACTTAATAATAATAATAAAAAAGACTTCCAGCAATAGAACTGAAAGGTCCTACAATGGGTCAAGTGTTAATATTTCGATAGAAATGAAAATTAGCATGTGACCAGACTGGACTTGCATACACATTTCTATACCTTTGACTCCAGAAATCTAACCGATGATTATTTTTAAAATAAGATCGTATCACCAAGTGGGAATGGAGAATCAGATTGCCAATGGTGCCATTATGATCACATGACACCAGTTCAATGAGCAAGCTCTCCACATCCAAGCAGAAGGGGGGCACTTACAGAGCTTTTGAATAAGCAAGCAAGCTTTGCTGGCCACATCATTGTCCCTGTCCCAACTAACAAACCAACCAACAGGCAGAAGGGCAGGAACCGTCCCAATAACTCAAGAATCAAACTGATACTCTTAGTATGGGATGCCATTTCAATCCAAGTCAATCAACATATTAACGCCTAACAATCTGATAATTTTAGTATGGCTGCCCAAATGAAGTCCCCTGGAAGAGCATTGTACACCTATTATATGATTCCTATGTTTCTCGTTGTAGTACAATATGAAGCTAAAAGGTTTGAAGAAGTCACAAGCACATCAATTGAAAGTCTAATAACCAAATGAGCCCAAGGGGCAGTCATGTGAATCTACAAAGAATCTGATTTTAGGACAGAACTGCGCAGGATAGCATTACTCGAGCTGATCTATCTATTAAAGAATGCAAGAAGCCATGGGAACGGGAGGATCCAATCGAGCACAAAACTAAGCACGAGTGAGGCGCCGGACAGAAGAAATCACCACGGGAGGGGGGAGAAAGAGTATATGGTCGCACCTTGGCCTTGGGAATGACCTTGACGGCGACGTCCTCTCCCTTGAGCTCGCCCTTCTTGCACTTGGCAGCGCAGGTGAAGCCAAAGTGGCCGCGCCCCACCTCCCGGCCAAGCTCGTACTTGGCCGCGAAGTGCCTGGAGTAGCCGAAGCTCTTGTCCAGCCCCAGGTCCGGCTCGCCGCCCTCGGGGATGGACGCCTCGTTGGGCTTGACCGAGCCGTGTCGCCGCGCCAGCAGCGCACGGATGTGCTTGGCGGGCGACGGCGGCGGGAACGGGAAGGACGGGCGCTTGAACCGCGCCGGCGTGGACGCGACGCTGGAGTTGGCCGGCGAGCCCTTGTAGCTGGAGGGCGGGAGCGGGCTGGGCAGGTAGAAGGAGAACTTGGCCTGCTTGCTGGGCGTCCGAGGCAGCGCCTTCACCGGCGAGGAAGCCGGCGGCGGCACATCGCCGTCGGCTACGCTGTTGTCCTGCTCCGCCACCACCGCCGGCTCCTGGACCGCTGCTGCTGCCGACTTGCCGTAGCAGAGGCCCATGGCGCTCGCTCGGCGGATCAAGAACAAGAAGCGGTGGGCAGGACTTGAGCTCGGAATTCGGAAACTAACTCGGCTGGTCAAAGATTCACTTCACCTCGTATTCAAGAACCCATCATTGCATCGCGGGCTCTCTGCTGGCAGCAGGACGCCATCCATCAACCCGCACCAAATTCGTCGCCTCGGAATGGGGGCCCTTCCCAAACCAGGAGGCGAGCCTTCCTAACCAAGAATCCACCGCGGAATCCAAAGCGAAGAACAAAACTCGCCGAGTAGGAGGGAGGAGCACTCTCAAATTCTCAATCTACCAGGAGCGGACAAAAACCGCAGCAAAAGAGCACAAGGAAATCCGTTGTTTTCTACTCCACCGGACAAGGCCGTAGATGCCAAGGGAAAGTGGGGGAAAAAGGTCGGAGCTTTGGGGGCGGGCGAAGACGACAGACAGCGCTGGATCGAACATACAGTAACATGGAAGGAAAAGCAAAGAAGGAAGGCGAGAGGAGGAAGAAACGGGAGCGATTGAAGAGAAGAGCGCGTGAGTCCTGTGTGGAATGGGGGCCAGCCGGAAAAGGGGAGGCGGCTTTGCTTGCTTGCTGCTTTCCGTTGCGCTCTCCTTCTCGCTCCGTATCTTTTTTTTTTTCCTGTTCCGGTTGGAGAAGACGCCGGCCGGTTGTACGGTAGCAGCAGGAACTGGTCGTGGAATTTGAGGAGAGACTGGCCTCACAAACTGGTCGTGGAATTTGACAGTCTCTCAAGGACCAAGCTCAATTAAAAATGCAATTGGATATTCTTATCCGTAGTTTCCATTAAATTCTGTCGATATTTTGTAGGGGGGTTATTATTATATTTTGTGCCGGCACTTGGCAGACTGTCGTGTACTAGGTGACCATGAGAACCACAGCTGTACTAAACCGAGAGTCCGAGAGAACAATGTAGGAGTATCATCTTAGGGCAAAGGTCCGGTGAACCATATAACTCCGCGTTAAGTCGCCAAAGGTTTAACTTTTTTCCCCTAAGTTTGATCGCCCATCTTATTAAAAATATATTAAAAAACATAGTCAAATTTAAGTTGTTTTTGAAAAAAACTTATATTAATAAAGCAAATTGCACCAATGTTTGAATAAGTGGTCAAGTTGGTGTTAAAAAGGTCACACGACTTTCAATTTGGGGTGGACAAAGTATAAGGTTAGCATATAGATACCGGGAAGCCAAAAAAACAAAAACATCGGTCCTTTTTAATAAAACCTTTGTTTTTCTTGAAAAACAAAAGAAGCCACAAAAGGCCATATTTCATGGTTTTGACTTCTGCCCAAACAGTTTCATCATCACTCTTTTTAACTTGACTTTGCTTCATAAGTCATTCTTTGTGTGTCCTCTTTGATAAAGCTTTTAATTAAACCATTGAGAAAGCCCCAACAAAAACCTGCCAAAACGGGCCTTCTTCGTCTCTAACTTTTCATATATTTGGGGAAACCTTATCAAACACATGTTATAACTTTTTTTAGGTGAATAATTAAAACTTCTTGATACAAGAACTTTTGCTTTAGAGCTCTTAAGGGAAGTTTTCAAAGACATGCTTTTACGTAGAACTCCTTCAATTTCTTCAAATAAGTGTATGGATGATATGATCTTTTATCTTCAAAAATATTTTCTAGAAAATTTCTTCAACCAAATTTGCCATAAAAACTTCTTAGACTAAGTTTTTTGTGACTCTTTTCAGAAAATAATGTGGAACTTCTAATAAGGACCTAGAATATTTGCTTAAAAAAACAGGGAATAATGGGTGCTAAAGGTCAAGCATGGTAGATCTAGCTTTTAGCAAGCTAGAGTAAAGAGTAGGATGAGTGTGGAGAGGACAAGGGAATTACTTGGATACCGTTATATTTTAGAATTGATTTGTGGTGATACTTTTGACCCATCCATCTTTGTATTTGTGGGAACCTGGTTTTCGTATTTATGGAAATATGAAAAGGGGGCTTCCTATTTTTTTTTTTTTTGCGGAATCTTGTTTTCATCTACGACAAACATGTATTTATTTCGTTTTCAATCTATGCGGGATATGCCTAACCATCAAATGTTCTTATGTTATGTTAATATACCTAATGTGTTAACACAAATGATATTTATGTGAATATTATACCAAACTTCATACATGTATATTGTTGTGTGACTTTATACATGCATACTTGAGAATATTAGATCATATGATCCTAACACAACTTTCTAGCTCTCCATCCGTATTTGTCGGTTTTGGTAAATTCACATAATTTGATTCAATTTCTTGTTCTGTCTTTTCAGAACCGATCCCTATTAAACGGGAAGAAATTTTTTTTTTTTTTTGCCCTATTTTTGTTCGTCTTCCTCCCTATTTCCAAGGTGAGTCAAGTGGAATAAAAAAAAAACAAACTCCAACTCTCCTTAAAAAAGGACTTGAATTTATTCTGGACCAATAAATTTGAAAGCAGACATTGATACGCTCTCATGACTGGCTAGAATGTGTGTTCCACATCCACAGCAATTTCCTTTTTATGCAAACTGCTGCAAGCCCTACTACAATTATATTTCTGCTGATTTAGACTGTATCCTTAATTAAATTTCGGTTTGCGCCGGAAGCAGCGGCATGCAATTCGGTGCTTGGTAGTTGATACCAAAATTGTTCAATGCCGTTGTCACTTTCTCCAAAATTGAACTCGATCACATATATAAATGTAGGTTTGTTGTCGGTATCAGTATTATTTTGTTGTGCGGTCGTCGAGGCTGTCTGCTTTAAGTTCAGGTTAGATGTACACATCCATCAGCAGTGTGTGTATATATTCAGTTATTTAAACTACAAATAAATATGCTTAACTGAAACTAATTTTATGATGCAAGGATGCATATAATGTTGTAACCTTTTGCCAGAAGGTAACTATAACGTTTTAGCACTTTTTTTCGTAATTCATTTAGGGCAAGAGGCCTAGGAACTAAAGAAGCACATGACAATCTATAGAATTTTACCGAAACAAGTGAAAAGTTAGTGAATTGTTATTCTTGTTATTGACCTCTGATTATCTTTTTTTTTTATACCAAACACGATATATTACTTAACAGCAAAGCGTTGATCATCATGACTGCTCCGACGTTGATGGTCCACCAATATATATTCGGTATGACGGTTCTCTATGTACCGGTAAATATGAGCGTGACTCTATAGCTAGCTGTAGTTTTTTTTAACATGTCCGTCTGCATTTAAGTTCTCGATTTAATACGAATGCAAGTATCTACATTTAAGTTATATTTTTAGAATAAAATTATTCTAAAATTTAACTATATTATTCTTTTATTCTTTTATTATTGGTAGGTTAGATATATACGAAATGTATTCCTCTTGTGACTTTGTCAATTTCAAAATCTATCAACCCAATGCTTTTGGGTGTGCTCATAGATATATAGAGTGTACCATATAAGAAAAAAAATCTTAATCTATTTTGTAAAAAGATACGTCGTTTTACAAACCACTAGAATGTAGATGACGGTTCCGATTTACGAAAGAACTGGATTTTCTTGGTCCGCCGAACACATGTAAAACTAGAACTTTTATTGACCTCTAGTTGTTTACGCCTCACGATCACGACGGCCTGTCAAACATTTACGCGTTCTTTGGGAAAAAAAAAACAAAGAATTCGATGTACGATTCACATATCTATAAATTGAGTTACTTTCTCTACTATATATACCATCCTTTGATTTTCTACAAGACTGTTCTTTCAAAAAAAAAATATCTACAAGACGAAGCAGAGATAAAAGGGCACATGGGAGATTCACAGAACTTTCTCCGGTTACTGTTACTGAGAGTGAAAAATTAGCTCGCGCCTTGTTACTGACCTCCTTTTCCTTTTTTGCGAGAGCCTTGTTATTGACCTCAGCGCATCATGACGGACCTTTCGATGGATGAACCAAATCTCAGATCAGCCAACGGCCAGTCGCTTTGATATGATCATTTCGCTAATCAGGGGATATTCATTGGGAATTACGTGGACATAGACAAAGAATCGTCGGCTCAGACTTAAAACAACTCCTATCACACTCTTGATTGCCCTTTTTGAGTAGTCTAATTTGGAATTGCCAGAACAAGGAATAAATTTGGGGAAAATATATACTGTTCGTGGTCGATCAGTTTGTAATTGTCATCGTTTATCTTTAGAAAAATGGCTTTTGCTTTGTTTTTGGTAGGTACTACGTGGATATACTTTGCATGACAAGATAGTTGCAAGCGTTAGTGAG
Organism: Hyparrhenia diplandra; assembly: GCA_015847255.1. NCBI lineage: Eukaryota > Viridiplantae > Streptophyta > Magnoliopsida > Poales > Poaceae > Hyparrhenia > Hyparrhenia diplandra. Next base: position 51,655 of record JADLZK010013303.1, read on the forward strand.
ATATGCTAGTGGATGCTGATGTTGCACTTTGTATGGTGAGATAGATCTAGTGAGGATTGAAAATATAAGATATATAGATATACATATTCACATTAATTGCTCACATAAACAATCATTTCATGTTGGGTTTTAAACGTCGTTTATATAACAGCTAGAGGCAAACAATAGGACACGAGCTAGATTGTCTAGCTGTAATGGATTTTAGTTCTCTAGCAATTGCCAACATCTTTTAGGATTTTAGCTTTTGTTAATATAAAGCTACAACAACAAAAAATTACTAGCTAAATCATACCATATTATATGTTCACGGTGTATAGGGCCGTGTCGTCTGATTTATAGTCCATGTTCGAAGCTCTAAGCGGAAGCTCTAAGCGAGGCCTAAAACAAAGTTCCAAATAGCTGAGGGAAAAGGAGTCTGTGATGAGAACGATCGAGGGCAAACAAGCAATTGCTAGACTGCCCTAGGATCCTATGCCTACATGTCATGTCAACTTTTGACTAAGGGTACACTCCCGTGTTGCCCTGCATTGGTGAAAGGTCTACGCTCTCGACTCCAATACAAAAGGCTTTCTACTATTGGACTTATTTTTGGGGAATAATTGCTAGACTGTCCTCATTTTAAAGTCTAGTTGCTCATTTGCCTTCATTTTTTTTAACTTTGCATGATTGCCCCCTGTTTTTAGTCCTCCGGCTGCACCTAGAAGCGTATAGGAGGTTTTTTCTCCTCATACGGTTCGAGAAAATGATTCAAATTGATGTCTATAATGCAAATAGATAGAAATAAGATTATGACTTGCATTAATTTCCTTAAAGAAAAGGAAAAACAAATTTTTTTATTTATACTTGTCGGATTCGGCTAGATTGGGCGGAAGCCGACATGTCGACGGCGATCTTGACGGCGGCGGTGATGGTGTAGACGGTGGTTGGGGCTGTTGGGAGTAGTAGAGAGGAGGAAGAAGAGGAGGAAGGCAAAGTGAGGTCGGCGTTGATGGTGGGAAGCAGCGGAGGGAGGGGCGGCGCGCTGGGCGCGGTGGTGGGGCGCGGTGGCTCGGGCGGAGGGTCTTGTGGCAGCTGGCATGAGGCGGCGCTAAGCGGCGTGGGCCACCCGGGGCGGCGAGAGGAGGCGACGACGGCCGGGCGGCGGCTTGGGGTGGCGGCGGTGGGTGGGTGAGAGGAGAGAGAGAGAGAGCCTAGGGTCGGAGAGGCTGTTGGGAGTTACCCCTTTAATTTATTTCTTCTTGAGATTCAACCGACTACATGCCCCTTGTATTTCTAGTCCGAGGGAGACTTGCATGCTAAGATATATCTAGAGGTTTCCTTATAGATTGGAATTCTTCTTTTACAAGCAACCTATTTATTCCCTATTTTATTCCTATCTTTATTCCTTAAATAGCAACAGACTTAATTGGCGTGGCGTGGCGGGACGATGGCGGCGAGGCCAGGCGCGGCCAGGCCTTGGGCCCTAGGCGGCGGCGGTTCCCCCTTGTTGGGCCCTATTCGCGATCTCTTTTTGGGTCATGACAATACTCATGGCTCAAATTGGCTAATTTTAACTGACAAACTTCAATTATTTTGTTTTTTGCGAATTGGCTTGTAGTCCAATGGTAGGGACGGCGGTGGGGCGCTACCCACAGGGGGTTCAAATCGGGTGCTCACACCTTTCTTGGGATTTTGGGCCGTTATGCATTAAGTGGTAGCGGCGTTCCTCTTTTAGGGTCATGGCAAATTTGCCCAGTCCGCCGGAGGTGCTCATGGCGTGTGTTCATAAATGCGTGTGTGGCTTGTGTAATTCTCAAAAAAAAAAAAAACTAACAAACTTCAAAAGAAAAACCCTTCAAATTTTTTTTGAGTTGTCTCGGAACTCTTTTCTTTATCTCATCTCGAACAAATTGACTTTTATTCCTTATTATGATCTAACTCTATTGTTGAGACTCCCTGTTTTCCTGCTTTGAGCTCGAAATGCATGTTTTTAGAGATAACTATGCACTTAGAAGACTAAAAACAGGGGGTAAACATGCAAAGTTAGAAGAACGAGGGCAAACAAGCAATTGAACCTTAAAAACAAGGACAGTCTTGAAAATGGCCATATTTTTTTGAGGCCCTGAAATTTGAGGGGCATGTGGTCCAATAAAATTAGTTTTTATTTTATTTTTATTTTTCCTATGATTTACTATGATTTTTTGAATAATTAGCCGAGAAAAAGATAAAACACACGAACTGTAGCAACCCGCTGTAGCAAAACCATCGTTAAAAAACGCCTAGTGTAAAATAGACGGGTTGGAAAGTTCAGAGGATGGGGTGAAGTAAACCACGCTTGATAAGTAGACTTTTTCCTAAGTATATTGGCACTTAACTTTGTCATAGTCCGAGAAAAAAAGTTTATTCACATCCACATTTCAAGCATCAATCAACCATGCGTGAAAACTCGCTACCGCAGCTGAATGCCTGAATCCAATGACAGTAGGCAGTTAAGCGTTCTGCAGTCAATACGTTCATATCGGAGGCCCTTGAAGAGGAAGGACACCTTTACCTTGGTGACAGCGAGCAACATCCTCGTCGCCATCTATAAAGCATGTGCACGCGCAAACGCAAAGGCGTCATGCACGCGTCGTTTCTAGTATTCAATGGTCCTAAAATGCACGGATATTCTCAATTTTGCAAGCCAAGGCAAGAAGAATCTTGCCGCAAGATGGTCCTTCCTGAGATGCTACTGAGAGAACCTCGTCAGCAGAGTCTAAAAATATATGCCAGATTGCTTGTCCATTGTCCAGCATTTACAGACTCAAGACGTATCGTCTGATTCTGAGATGCAATACAGATGGGGTACAAATGTCTATCTGAAATTCTGAATACTACGACTGCTGATCTCTGTATGTACTATCAATTCTTCCTGTGCAAGCTAGTCAAGATAAAAGACAGTGCTAAAGCTTATTTTAAAGGAAGCTTCTAATAACACTGTACTACTAGTACTTGCGAGCTGTGACACACTGACACTGCTACATCGAGCACACACACACTACACTAGCGGCCAACATATATAGTTTATAAAATCTCTCTTGGCCAGCATCAATCAATGGCTCTTAATTACGTGCTTTGACTTGTAAAAAACTTGACCAATAAGCACGCAATTTAATTTCGTGCGGTCTCCAATGAGGCCGGCCGGCCGGGCAGAACCTGATCGAAGGCAAGCCAACAATTACAGCTCAGCTTTGTCTCCTCCCCCAGGGTTTCAGCGTACCTAATCCACTGCTACGCAACAGCAAGCTCATCCCCTGACCCTGAACCAGAGCGCAGTTACTATCTTTGCTTAGCCACATTGATCATCATCAGCTCGTCGATCGTTAAGAGATCCAGACAGAAGATGGTGCCGTGCAGGAGGAAGGAGCTCAAGCTCATCCAGGCAGCAGTCTTGCTGCTTGTATCTCTGGTGTTGATGCTGCAGGCTGCAGAGAGTGCAGAAGGGAGCTCATCGTCTTCTTGCTCTTGTCACCTCCATGGAGGAGCTGCAGTGAGGCTGCAGCTTCAAGGAGAAGAATGTTAGCGGGTCGTGATGGCGAGGTGCTTGCGAGTGGATCAATGGAGCATGCCAACAAGGGTGGTGGAGATGGGATTATTGGTGAGAAAGAGGAGAAGAGGGAGGTCATCACTGGGCCTAATCCACTTCACAACAGAAGATAGGATCGGAGGAGGGCTGGTTCAGCGAGCGAGCAGCTGCACTCCAGTTCTTCAGATTCTTTTCTTTAGTTCTTGTTGCCTAGCCTTTTTGTTGCCAATTCTTTCTTAGATAGGTACCTAATCATGCATAGAATGTTGGATGGAACTGTTGCTTTTATTTGTTGTACTTTTTGATTTGGCATGAGTTGAGATATAAGATTCCCAACTGTCGAATATACTGCTACCTTGTTTGATTTGCTTGAGCTGTGTCTCCTGTTCTGAACTTCTGATTCAGACTTCAGAGAGATGCTGATGAGAATAATCAGTGTTCTTCATTCCTGGCATACTCAAAAGAATTATTTTTCATTTGTTTTCAAAATCTTTATAAATCCTAACCTTTTGACATTTCAAACATGCATCACATATGATTCTGTCTAAATCATACTACCTTTTTTGCTAACAAATACTCCCTCCGTTTCACAAACTTGCAATTCTTTAATCATATAAACTGTGATTTGTTTTCGTCTTATTCAAATTTTTATGTAAAGTATAAAACAAACAAAATGTCATTACAATATCTTTAGTGATGTAATAAGTCATAACAAAAGTGATAATATTTATTAAAAAAAAGTTGAATAAAGAGGAGGTCAAACACGTTTATATGAAAATAATTGCAAGTATTGTGAGGGTGATATAATAGTAATTAGGCCTTTACGCTTCGCGTGGGAAGGGAGAAAGGTGGGGGAGGGAAAAAGGAAAAGAGGGGGAAGGGAAAAAGAAGGAGAGGGGGAGGAGGGAAAAAAAAAAAAAAGGGTTAGTATCAATAGTTGGAGTTGTGTTGTTATTGAGCCTTTTTTGCCGGTTAATGTTAGAGGAGTGAGAATTATAGAAGTGGAATCATGTATTTGGGAGTTAGGATGGAAAAGATATGAATTTCTAAAGATTTAGTATGGATTTGTAATGGGGATTAATGAAATTAGAATGTAAGAGGTTGGTTAGAGTCTAGGGTGTACCTAGTTTTTTTAAGAATTTTTCTGGGAATTTTTTTGGTTCATGGAAAATAGAGTTTTTCTCTTCTGTGTACGTTTATTGGGTGCCCATAGCATTTTTCACGCGAACAGTGACGGATGGATCCTACGTGAACAGTTATGGATTCGAATACAGGTCACTAACGGTTTATTTACTGTTTACTGACGGGGGTACTGTTCAACTTGTTAATGGATTTTACTGTTTACAAAACCCGATCCGTATTGTTCACTTTTGAAACCCGGTACTGTAGTATAAACAGTGATTTGAATGTGATTTCTTAACGGGTGCACTGTTCATTCTTCACCAGACTTAAAGGGATAGTAGGATTATGTCATTTGTGACATTACACAATCTTGAATATATAATAACACTTTAACTTGCAACACAATGTCCTAAATGAAAAATTTACACATACATTAGTTTCATAATGAATCTAAGAATAGTAAACTCATGTTACCGACAAATATAACGTACTTAAATATATAAAAAAATATTTGGAATTTGGAATTGGAGCGTGTCTAGATGAGTGAGGGGGAAAAAAGCTCCACTTGCATTGCAGCCCACATGACAAGAACATCATCGAGATGGGCCAGCCCATTAACTAACACGTTGGGCCGTTAGCCCAACCTATGAATGCTTAGGCGAACATTCTAGACGTCCTCGGGACGGACGGTTTTCCCATCCTACCCTCGGCCGCCCTGCTCCCAAATAAACCCTAAACCCTGCGAGTCGAGCCGTAAAGCCACCGCATCCGCACCTTGCTCCCCAAGAAGAATCGAGCGCAACACCTACTCGCGGCCATGGCGAAGCGTCTGATTCCGTCGCTGAACAGGGTGCTGGTGGAGAAGCTGCTGCAGCCTAAGAAGAGCGCCGGCGGCATCCTCCTCCCGGAGACCACCAAGCAGGTAAACAAATACATAGATCTCTCTGTTCGTGCTGTATCCCCCAATCCCAGCGTGGCTTGTCTTGTACGGAGTACATGTACATCAGTGGCCATCGTAGCATGGGAGTTTGGTATTGTAGATCTGGTTCACGATTTGAGATCGTGGCGGGTGCCAGTGAGGGGAAACTGAGCCAATTTCATTCAGTCTCGTTTTTGGTCTGCTGGTAGCTTGAATTCATGAATCGGTTTTGAAATCAAATGTTATGGAATGTGGCTTACTGGTATTGAAGCTTCTATTGCTGAATTTTTGTTCCGCTATCAAGGGCTCAAGGCTAACTTAAGCAATCTATGCATTTAAGTTGTATAGCTGCCATTAACAGTTGTGGTGAGGTCTGTGGTGACATTTTGTAGAACCGAGGGGGAAAACAGCACTTGTTGTTACAATTACTTTGCACAAATTGTGCAATTTTGTTTTCGAGGCAGAGCTCAGTGGATGTATTGTGTGCTAGTATATGAAATATGAAATTATTACTGTTGTATTACCAGCTGTGTTTATGTTTCTGGTCCATGAGCATATTATTATCAAGCTGTTAGGTCGTTGTGTCATATACATTGTTTTTTTTCATGGAATGCTGACTCTGGTGACTGTGTGATCTAGCCAAAAAATAGATTCTGATGATATGTCAACAGGGCCGAACCCATTACACCTTCCTTGTACAACCAATGGTTACTTTGTGAGACAGTACTTTTTTCTCGAAAAGATCTTGAGCTACTATATCATGTATCAATTCATAGTCCAGTCATAAGATTTATTATATTTTGCATGGGTGAAATAATTACATGGAAAAAGGAGTGTCCTTGATAATTAAGGTGTCTCTTAAGTGTCATGGCGGTCTAAGGGTCGCCACATAGAAAAGGCTACTGACATTGCTCCATCGCATTGGGTGTATGTGGTCACCCCTCCATTCCGCCATCTCCCTCCCCCTTGATTCCACTTGATTCCGGCATCTCCCTCTCGCTTCTGCTGTCTCATCCGATATTGCTTCTTGCTGATTCTGCTGCTGTTAGCTTGTTTTTCGCTATGTCCTGCTTGTCAACCCCTTTGATTTGGAAGGAGATGGTGGCAGCGGTCGATCTGAGGGGGGTGCAGAGTGGTTTAGGAAACAGCAGAGTTAAGACGCAAGGGTGAGGGGAAGAGGTGCAATGGCGCTGGAGATGAAAGAGGGGCGCAATGCAGCTGGAGATAGGGGATGGGGACTTCATATGCAGGTTCATGCCAGGTGGGAGGGGTACATGGGCTGCCTGGTGGGCTGGGCTAGCCCACTTCTTTTTCACCATCCTCCACGGCTCTATCGCGCTATTTTGCATTTTTCTTTGAGTGGTGTGTTGTTGCTTCACATAATGCCACAGCCACTTAAGCACAAGACAGTAGTCAATTGTCATGCTGTGCCTTCTGCCTTTACTGTCTTGCTAACTATGCAAGTGTACTCTTGCTAATGCAGTTGTTTATGTAGCCATTGCTTGTAGGAGCTTATAGATTGTGAACTGCCTGTCAAGTTTGCTGCAATATCTATGTATGCTCAGTATTTAGGTTGAGTGAGTTCACATATATTGAATCTAAGGTGATTCCTTTTAAACTTTAGTTGTTTGTAGACTTTTTTACCATTGATTCTTAGTTGTTTATAGGCTGTTTTTATTGCTGATTCTTATTTTTCATGTCTCTTTTGGGCCTAACATATCACTTAATTTTTTAATGCAGCTGAACGCTGCTAAAGTCGTTGCTGTTGGCCCTGGCGATCGTGATAGGGATGGTAAGCTGATCCCTGTATCTCTGAGTGAAGGCGACACTGTTCTGCTTCCGGAGTATGGTGGAACAGAAGTGAAGCTTGCTGAAAAAGAGTATGTTGACATATGCATGTCATTTTGACTTGGCACTATGTTCTCTCTCCGCTCGCTTTCCTGTTGCTGTTGCTTTGTACACCTAAATCAGAGAATTCAAGAACGGCGCCTTTAAAACATTGTGTTTAAACTAGCATTTTGGATGGTAACTTAATAGTTTGAACTATCACCCATTGAACAGTGAAGCGAGCAGCTCACGTTCATCCAGCTGGGTTTCTACTGGTATTACTGCTGAAAAAGAGTATGTTGACATATGCATGTCAAGTTGTTTTGTTAAGGTGACAAACTGGCAATAAATCATGTACTAACACCTCTCCGTTGTTGCTGACAAGTGTAGAATTTAGGATGTCACATGTCTATGCAGTACTCAGTGGTTGTAGTCTGAAGGGGAAGTTTTTTTTTTCTAGAATTCATAGGATCACTTTCTCAACCAAGCTGAAGTGCTCTTGCAATTTTTCTACATAAGTACATATATGCCATCTTAACTGAACCTTGTGCTAGTTATTACGGAAAATCTTAGCTAAAGGCAATATCAATCTAAACATGTATAAACATATTGCCAAATACAGTTATGAAGTTTGATTTTTTTTCCTAACCTGGTTATTTGTATTGTCAGGTACCTTCTTTTCAGAGAGCACGACATACTGGGGAAGCTTGAGGAGTAGCTCTGGACCGTCAGAATGTCAACTCTCAAGACTGGAGTTGTTTGAAAGTAGGGATGCAGGAGTGTGGCTACGACTTCTCTCTTTTTGTGTGTGGGGGACAAGCGAGAACCCGACCCTTGTGAGAATTCGCTGACATTGCCTCGTTCTGGACATCATCATTTAAGCATGAGTCTTTAAACATTTAAACTGAATACAATTGCATTTTTATGCTTCATTTTTGACATGGCATAGCTAGAAGACATCTTCCTGTTGTAGGGGAGAAATTCTAGACGGTTTGAGCATGAATCTGCAAAACTGTGAAATTCGAACTCGTTAACTTCGTTATGTTTTTGGTGGTTTTTTATAGGGAAATTCTGGGACTTTGTTATTCAAAACTCAGGGCTACCATAGATGGGGCTCATTTTATAGTGAAGCGCAGGTGTTATTGCTGTTACGGTGTTGGTGATGCTAGTCTAGGCGCATAGTTAAGTGCTAGCATGCTAATTATTAGCTGCTTTGACTTTTTTGGTTTATCTATTTTACTATGTATTTAGATATATTATTATATCTAAGATAAGATTCATAGCAAAATGCAAAAAAGGAAAAAGTCTACATCACCCCCCTAACGTATCTAGGGTGGTCTACATAAGGCCCTAAACTATAAAAACCGGATATTATACACATTAAACTTTGCAAAACCGGACAAATGACCCCCTGAGCTGGTTTTGCTAGTGGTTTTCCACATGTGGCACTCCACGTTGTCTTGTTTTGATGATGTCGGCGCCCAGGTCGTGTGTTGTTGTTGGCTGTTGCCCTCGCCACGGTCGGGACGGTCCGCTGCTGCTGGGTCGCTCACCACGCCAGGGCCGATGATTAGCGGCGAGCGAGCAGGAACGACGCAAAGCGAATAGGCGAAAGTGGCATCTGCTCCGGTCACTACGCCATGCTTCGAGGACATCCAACGCCGCAGGCTGCTAGCCTGCTCGTGCGATGGTCACCGCGACCACCATTCTCATCTTGCTCTTATCCATTCTCCGGCGTGTATGTAATCACCTTCTAATACAAGCCAGTTGCAAGTCGAAGCGTAGCAGCACTACGTAATCACCTTCTACAACTAGAAGCTGCTCCTGTACAGCACCGCTGTCCCCAACGTAATCTCGTCCCTCGACGCCGTGGCAGCTCGAGTACCTGGAGCTGGCGGGCGGAGGCTCTCCTCGGGGTGGATCTCCTCGTGCCGAACTTCTTCCACCATGAAACGCCCGGCCGCCACGTAACCGCATGACCGCATAGTCAGCGACTTTCGAGATCGGTTCAGCCTTCTAGGCGAGCCGACAAGTTAATGTATTTCGATCGATCGGGCTGGCCTAGTTGAATAAATGTACTAACATGAGAGGAGGTGCGGCAAGTCGCAGTGCGAGCGACGCGCGCCAAGGCCGACGTGGTCGACGCGGATCTCGAATTACGCTTCAGACCGGCTTGAGCTAGCGCCGGAACCGAGGCCGCCTAATGCGCGTTTAGCACGGCGCCCCGGCGTGGACGGGCGCCGATTGCTGCCGAGCTACGCAGGGGAGCAGGAGCGTGGGGAACGGGCAAGACGGGACGAGATGGCCTGCCGCGGCGTGCAGGTCGAGAGCTGTGGGCGGGCGCGAGGTAACGGCGTGGCCGCAAGGGAGGAGAGCCGCGCGAGGCGGCGGGCCGGGGGCGACGGGAGTGAGCCGGGCGGCGTGACATTGTCGCATGGGTGCGCAGAAAAGTCAAAAAGATCCGGAGCAACACGGTGGAGGATCCTCGATCACGCCGGCGGCCGGTGCGCGCACGTCCGGGAGGAGCTGTGCATCATCGTGCTCCTGAAGGAGATGCTGCTGGTGTTGCGCACCTGGACCGGAACGGTTAGGAGATGAAGATGGAGCTAGAGGTGGGGGATGACAGCTTGGACCCACAGGCACTGTGTCACTTCCTGCCAACTTGGAGTGCCACCTAGGCAAAACTGGGTTCCCAAAACCGCCAAGGGGGGAAAATGAATGGTTTTGCAAAGTTTATTGTGTTGGATACCCGGTTTTATAGGTTGGGGTATTAACTAGACCGCCTCAATACTTTAGGGGGTTATTTAGACTTTTTCCAATACCAAAATGGATGAACTCAAAAGCGACCTGGTCACACTGTTCTTCTCTCCGCTCGTGTAGATGGTTGCGTCTATGTTGTGCACTTAGTTAGGATATACAACTAGTTTCGAAAAATCAACCAAGTCATCTGTTGGACCACGTGTTGAGAAGGTGTAAGAAATGCCTGGTGGTTTGGGAGGATGTGTGCAAGAGCAAGGAAGACGACGGGTTAGGGATCAAGTGCATTGAGACACAGAACGCGTGCCTACTATTCAAGTTGGTCCACCGCGTCCACAAACCTGGCGACTCGGCCTGGGCGAGATGGGCCAACGACCACATCACTGATGTTGACCTCGCCGGCGGCAATCTGTACGGCACCCACTGGTAGGCCATTTAGGAGCTGCTGTCGGTGTACAGGAGCATCACCAAAGTGGCGGCACGGGCGGCAACAGCTTCTGGCATGGCTGCTGGTTGGAGGACGGGTCGCTTTCTGGACAGTTCCCCGCTCTCTTCTCCCACTACGACGCCACGGCGAGCTCTGTCCATGACGTGCTGGAAGCTGACTTCAGAGCCTTGTTCCAGCGCCGCCTCTCTTCACAAGCCACGGCGGAGATGAGCATCCTCCTTCACGACCTGCTCCTCGGAGGTTATCTTGTCCGAGGAACATGATGATCGATCCTGTTTCTTCGAGGCCAGCGACCACCACCTTCTTTCCTCCCTATAATCTAATTTGGGATGGAGGGAGTACTAAACTTCAAGTTGGGAAGAGCACGGCAGTGCAGCTTTAGCGTTCGTTCGTGTGGAAAAACTTGGCTCCTCACTGAGTCATGTTCTTTGGAAATGCAATCTGTTGGGCAATTTGGAAATGCAGGAATGATGTTATTTTTAATAAGAAGATTGTGAAGAGTCCAATTGACATCATATGTCAAGCACATGCTTACATGATATATTGGCAGGTTTATACAATGATGATGATAAATCATGGAGGGAAAAAACAAGTGCAAACACAATGTTGAATATTGCTAAGGGCATTTTGGCAAATCGATCAAGGGCGACCAGGATCAGGTGATTGACTATCCGCTACTCCAAGAGGGCGACCAAGAGGATCAGGTGATGGGGAGGCGGAAGAATGATGAAGCTCAAGACTGAAGGGTGAAGCTTCCACAAACACTAGTGGGAGGGAGTTACTTTCTTTTCCGGGAAGATGATGTTGGGTGCTGCTTTTGGTTCGCCTGGTGTTTGATCTCCGCTGATGGAGGAAGGTGTCGGTGAAGAGTTGTTTTGTTAGATGTTGGTTAACTGAATTGTTGGCAAGTTGTATCCTTAAGTAGCTGGTTGTCGCAGTTGTCGGTTTTCAAAAGTAGTCTAATTCTCTCTGCCGATGACATGGTGTCATCTCTCAAACTTGCTTTTCTCGATGGATCCCAAATGCGCCCGGCGTGTATTTCCATTGCTTGGTAATGGAAATGGGTATCCCGGTTGGAACAAAAATGTTCTTTGAATGGCTATGGCACAAAGAACAGGATCAATTGCCGGGTAGCTTTGGCGGCAGGAAATGAAAACGAAATGTGAGTCATGCCTGCGCTCAGCGCTGGCTCCACTTGATGAGGGGTTCCTGGATGCCCTACGGCAGTTTTGTATGTCGTTATGGGCTTTCAAAGGCTTATTATGCCAAATAGAAAATTATATATAGTAATTACCTACATGTTCTTGGCCCTCAGCCCCATGTGCTCCCGGAGGTCGCACTGCCTGCCTGGCCTCCCCCTGAGTCGACCCTGTTTGGCGTTGCAGATGAAACTGCGAACCACGTCATTTCCCAGTGTGCATTTGTCTAGTCCTTTTGGGTAGGGTTTGGTTGCTAGGCAGTGTCGAACTATGGAGCAGCTACCCCTAGGAAAGTACCCGTTCCTTGTCATGATGTGTAGGAATGAAGTGGTTTTCCTCAGAGCCAGCCCCCCCCTGGAAATGCCTCATCCCAAGGAGAGTTGGCCTTGAAACAACAATGGAGATCCAATCTTCCCGATTAATGTAATCCTTCATGTAATCTTTTTTTTTTTTTTTTTTTGAGAAACCTTCATGTAATCTTTGAAACAGCAATGGAGGTCTACTCTTCCCGATTAATGTAATCTTGGACTATGTAAACTGAAAGGCCTCAGCCTTCCACCAACCGGGTTTTTCTTGGATATCTTTGAGATGGAATGCAGGTGGGGATCATTCTTGATCTTCCCGAAGTTGACCAAAAAAAATGTTGATAGTATTGTCTAAATATATCATTCAAGCATAATTATTATTGTCTAAAAAAATGTTGATAGTATCTCCATGATCTGTGGGATGTAAGGCCGAAGAGGACTGGGCTCGAGCCAGGCTGCCCTCATTTGGTACCGACCGACGTTTTGCCCTCAGTATCACTATTTGTTTAGTTGGGCCGTTCCTCCTCTACGTCAGTCCAATGCGTCTGCGTCCAGGGAAGCCCAGCTACCTACTACCAACAGGCTGAAAGTAGTAGCTTTGTCCGCCAACTACGAAGTTCTTGGGCTGGTATGGGCCATCAGCCCACAGGTTCTAATTCTTCCCCAAGCATTATTCGGCCGGCTAGCGCAACGTCTACTTCATCACACGATTTCAGAACGTCTTTCTGTCCATTCATCTGTCGTCCCTCCTCAAAAAAAAAAAAAAAAAAAAAAAAATCTGCTAGGTAGCTTGTTTTTTTTTTTTTTCCACATTTTACAGGTAAAGAAGAGGTAGCTGTAGAGATGGCAGGACTCTTCAACACCCTGACGCAATTACAAGGAGATAGGCTAGTCACCAATAAGCTTGTTTTTTTTTCACACATTTTACAGGTAGAAGATGAAACATGCATATACACACCCAATAAGCTAGTCACCAACCAAGACAAGAAAGCTTTTTGCTCTAAAGTTTTTGAATCGCTTTTGTTGGTTCTTGTTCATGGTGTGCGACCGATGTAGATGGCGATATATGTTCCTGCTGGGAGGACAAATATATTAGTGCACTTTTATGGATGGGAGGCTATATAAAAATTCTCCGGCCTCAAAAAATTCAACATGTACTAGCACAGTTGGATGGGAGGCTTATATATTTATACAAGGAAATAAATAAATAATGGATCATTAATGATGACAAAGCGATCAAAATGGATGATGTTTTTAGATGGACACCGTCTGACATCTTAAAAGTGCTACATATATCCTTAGCTGAAAAGGGTGGACAGCTATATGGATTATGGAACATTGAACATTGCATAGTTTGTCCTTAATTAGCCTCGATTCCTTTCAAGAATGTACGTATTAGCAGTTTGCTCGATCGGCTGGTTCATGTTTTTGCACTCGTCCACAACAATCTGAGTCGCCATCCAAAGCTAGATAATTAATATTAAAAGGGATAAAAAAATAGTATGATGGAGACCAGCCTTGTTTATTAACTGCATGGGATATAATACTATGCTGAATATATTGCTGATGGAGATAATCAGAGGCGAGAAATGAGATTCGTTGTCAGATCTTCTAGTAGTTTTAACGCTTTTCGTCATGCAAGGTTGTTTGGTTCGAGGGGACTTTTTAGTCAATGGACTAAAAAAAAAGTCCCTAGAAACCAAACAGGGAGAAACTTTTTAGGGACTTTTTTTCTATTTAGTCTCTAAAAAAGACTCTTTTAGAGGGACTTATTTTAAAAGCCCCTAGGATTAAAAAGTCTTGAGATTTTTAAACCAAACAGGGTCTATATGTGTAACTGACATGTTATTAATTAGCTAGCTTGCAACAAGGAGACAGCATGTGCCCTGCTATAATCCAAATCCAATAGGTAGCGAGATATTTAGATGCAGTGGAATATTCATCTCATTTTTTCTCATGCTTGTGAGGTCGAGTTCCAGTTAAGGGAATAATGAACAATGTTTCGATGGCCGGCCATTATTGTATCTAGCTGCTAGTAGTGACCACTGACGTACAAGTTGCAAGTTGCAACTGCGGCGGGCGGTCCAACCAACAAAACCAATAAAGTTTTTAGAGTTCAAGATCTTGCATGGTTTTGCTCTTGTCTTGTGGAAGTACTCCCTCCGTCTCAAAATAGATGTCATTCTCGTTTTCCGAAGAGTCAACGTTTTTAAAATGCCGGCAATTATATATTAAAATATATAAATATTTATGCTAAGTAATTAGTATCGTCGGAAAGGTTAACTCTAGTTTTTAACAAATTTATTTGGAGATTTAAATGTTACACGTATTTTCTACAAACCTAGTCAAAGTTGAGAAAGTTTGACCGCACGTATCCCATAGTAACATCTATTTTGAGATGGAGGAGTATATATACAATATACTCCTATTACGAAGGAGACAATTAAAGAAAAACACGCAGCAACAGAGAATGAGGTTTATGATACAGTATCTGATATCTCCGATGGAGCTGAGCTGAGACGACAACCCCACACATCAGATGCAGATTGCACAGACTGAATGGTATCATTCAGGTTGGTGGCAAAAGCAAAGGCAGCGCCACCTTACCAGCCACAGCCACGGCCACTGGGGCCGGGGTCTCACAGTCACAGCTCACCACTAGCAGCAGCCTGAGCGAGACAGCTGAGTAGTGACATCAAGTCAAAGTGGGTCACTACTCTCACTCTCACTCCTGCCGGGAACTCGATCGGCTCCAACAACGAACAAGAAGAAGAGTACGTGCGTGTGCGGCGGTGTGCCCTGCCCGGCCTCTATCCAGAGTCCAGACTATCGATCATCTCCCACTACTGGTCCAGTAGTGACTGAGACAATTCCTATATACTGTGCTCGATCGACCACACTACGACCACGCACGCACCTTTTCTAGCTACTGATGATTGATGGCTGCTTTGCATTGGTAGCTAGGCTAGGTGTTGCTGTTCTTCCTCACATGCAGCATATGCATGGTCTCATGGTGTGCTCGATCTGTCTAGCCCACGAGTCACAGTCTTATCCTCTCTTTGCCAATTGCAATGATATATATCTAGTACGTATATAGTATTCACTGTCACCACCCTGGATTTAGCGAAGTACATACGTGGGTTAATCATGCATTATATATTCAACAGGTGGATCGTGGTCGATTGATCGAGCGCCTCCAGGGTAGGTGTGGTGAATGGTCAGGATCGAGGCCGGAAGGGAGCACCACTAGATCGAGCTCTGCCGACGCCGTTTTCACGTCCTCCTCGATCCAGCGGTCCTCCATATATCCGTCCATCGGGCCCCTTGCCGACTATATATATGCATTGCATAGTATGCCCTTTCGATCTCATCACAGAATGGCGCCTCGATCGATCTCTCGTACTGATCGATGATAAGGACCCCACATCCACTGATCCAGCTCATTTCTTATTTCGCTGTCACCGCCGTTGAACATCACGCGCACTCTTTATTTGTCACGCTGCGATCAAGCTACAGCGACACACAAGGATCACCATCGCCCATCGAGTCTCGTGTTCCTCGACTGTGCAGTGACGCAACGTGCAGTTCAATACAATACTTATCAAATAATGAATCGTCTTGTCGCCAATACTTTAAGTTTTCGAGACTAATGACTATGACTTTCTCCTCTTCTTTATTTCACTTCATGTACGTCATTGCCTCTATTGTTTTCGGAATGCTTGTGTGCCACCACTCATAGCCCCTGGTATTGTAGGAGTAGTAAACTTTAGCACGATAGCGGATCTGGAGATACGGTAAAAATTCCTTGAAAAACAGGTGGGGACAATTAATGACAGCAGACAATAAGCAAATTGGTAATAGGAGGATCGATGAGCACATAGTGTTAGCGATAGACAGCAAAATGAGGGCAACAAGAAACAGAATTGAATTGTTCACACGCTGTTTCCGCCATCCGTTTTTAACAGGCACACTAGCTTGCCGTTGAAAGCAATCAGGTTGTTCATGAGCCGGCAAACATTATATTCGGTGAATAGTCTATTTTCTAAAAGGGTACTTTGTAAGCTACTTGGAAATGAAAAATAGCTAGCTTTTGAAGTCATGCATACTTAAAAATAGATGAGTACTTGTGCAAAAAGAAAAAAAAAAAACAAATATAATTAACTTTTAATTTGTCCTAGATTCATAGGAATTCTAAAACAAAGGCTAAATCGAGTTTCCAATTGTCGATTTGTGTTTTTTGACGACCATGTGTGTGGCTACTACTAAAGTGTGTATGTTTTTTATCAAACAAAAAAAGTGTGTGGGTTTTGCAAGATTTAAATTACATTAAGACCACATGAAGATTGTTTGGCCCAGATCGAGGTGTTTTCAATGCATGGACGCAAGAACTTTTGCAAAAGTTTAAGGACACTATATATATATAGTAGGGCTCAACTAAATAAGTGAATACTTGGTGTTTGGAACACTTGAAGCAATCTTTGTAGGTCTTTGTTTTTACCTTTGACTATACTATATACTCCCTCCGTTTCAAATTGTAGTTCATTTTGACTTTTCTAGATTCATTTCTTTTACTATGTATTTAGACATAGTATATAACTAGGTGCATAGCAAAATCAATGTATCTAGAAAAGCCAAAGTGAACTACAATTTGGAACGGAGGAAGTATTAAGTTGGGTCAAGACTAGTAGATCAGCTCGGTGAGAGTCAAGCTGAGAGAGCATTTGGATGCACATGTGGTTGTACTCTCACCAAGTCAACGCAAGAGTGGTACCATGCATTGGATTGGTTTTACTTCTAAAATCTCAAAAAAACTACATTGAATGAAATTGGGCTTAAAACGGACTAGAAATTATATGAATCGGCAGATCATCAAACGGCACTGGACACTGCTTAATAATAAGTTTGGCCATGCTGGTCTATGCAAGTCTACCACGTCCCCATGTCTTTATTAGGACATGTTTATCGTGATGGCCTAAAGACGTATTCTTAGTGAAGTCTTTTTTTTCAATTCTAGGCTTTTACCATACATGTTTTAAAGTTTGTCTCATTTTTTTATGAAGGCCAATTCACAGGTCATATATTGGGCCATGCATTTGGTCAAGTTCCTCCAGCCTGAACCTTACTTTAAACTCCGTTTATATTTTACTAGAGGTCGTCGAACCGGCGTTGAGAGGACAGATATTGGAAAGCGAAATTTGGAGTCAAAAACATGCACTGGATGACATTGCCAGCCCTTCCTTTTTGAAAATGCAAGGGATGAAAATTGAAGTATATAAATGATGCATGCATTGCCGTATAACAACACATACACATGCTGATGATGCCGACGCATGTTCGCATGCGTCCTCCCCCTGGCTGAGGCAGGTGGAGTTCCATCGGCACTTGCGCTGCTTCCATCCTCAAGCCGGCGAGCCGATGGCCCATGCGGGACGTGAATCCAGGCCCAAATGATACGGCCCGGAGCAGGAGCAGCGACGTTGACGACATGTTCGGTGATGCCGGTCTTGGTGATGGAGCAGCAGGCATTGGGGATGATGGGGCAGCGGGCGTTGGATCAACGCCGTCGTACTCCAGGAGTCGCGACGGGGCGGACATTCGCGCAGAAATCGTCACCGGTGGAGTTCTCGGTGGAGAAGGCGGCGTCGATGACCTCGGCACACCGTATCCATGCATAGGACAGGGCGCCGGTGCTGGGTTTGGCGGTGCAGCCGCTTGAGGAACAGGTTCATGTGCATGGATACGGTGTGCGAGGTCATCGACGCCGCCTTATATTCGTGTAAAAAGAACGTGCTGATAATGTTTCGGTAGGAATGCGAGAATGTAAAAGAGACAAGAGAAGAATTGTGTTCAAGCACCTTTCCATTGATCCTTTTCCATGTATATATACACAATGTCACATCAATGTAATGGAGGTTATGTAAGCCATAAAACCAGCCATAAGTGGGCATGCACCCCTATTGAAATAGAGGTTACAAGGAGGAATATAAATGATGAGATTAATATGTATTTGTAACAATGTTTATTGTGATGGCCTAAAGACGTATTCTTAGTGAGGTCTTTTAATTCTAGTCTTTTACCATAAATGTTTTATTTTTCTGCATATATATAGACTAAAGTTTGTCTCATTTTTTTTTATGAAGGCCAATTCACATGTCATGTATTGGGCCATGCATTTGGTCAAGTTCCTCCAGCCTGAACCTTACTTTAAAAACTCCGTTTATATTTTACTATATAAACCGGCGTTGAGAGGACAAGATATTGGAAGGCGAAATTTGGAGTCAAAAGCATGTACTGGATGACTTTGCCAGCCCTTCCCTTTTGAAAATGCAAGGACTGTTGATGGTGGTGGAAAATGTGAAATTGAGTAGACCGATCGAAGAGGGTGTGTGATGCTGTCACGTTGATGGATGCATTCATGGCTGCATTATATAGGCATCTCCAAAAGCTGGTGGTCGGGAAAGGAGGATTGGCCACAAGTCCACGTCGCCGACCCAAGCAAGGATCATGGTAGGATCATGCTGGGTTGCGCGCGCAGCTAGCTGTGCCGGTTCTGTGCTTGCTTCACCTGTATAAAAACGAGCGTACTTCTCGTTTTTTTAAATAAGTCAAGTAATTTTAATTTTAATAAAATATATAAAAATACTAAAATATTTATGGTTACCTATAATGAAGAATAAATACCTGTTTAATTGGATTCATTAGCTATTAGCTAATTTTAGTAGGAAGTTGTTTGGATCGATCTACTAATAGCTGGTTTGATTTAAGCCCGTTCGGCACAGCTCCACTTCACACGTAAATCCGGTTTATGGTGCTTTAGCTCCATGAAGCGACTCTATCGGTGGAGGCTGGCGCCCGTTTTTGGTAAATCGTTTGGCAAAACAGCTCCTTCCTTAAAATATGCTTTCACATAGTGCCATGTAGGATGAGGTGCCGAGAGAAGCTACTATTTTTGTTCCTTCTCACCCCAAAGCTCTGTGAGAGCACGTTTTTAGGGGCTTCATTGGTGGAGCTGTTTTATTTTACCCCGTTTGGCACAAAATGGCTCTTGAAACTGCCGGAGAAGCCTTGCCAAACGGGGCCTTAGTGAGTTGAAGATGCATACGGACTATTAGCACTTATTAGGGCCGTGTTTGGTAGGACTTATTCTCAGCTTCGGCTTCTCTAGAGAAGCTTTACCAAACGTTTACTTGTAGGAGCCATTTTTCAGCCGAAACCGTTTTGGAGCAGCAACAACGCCAACTTCTCTAAAGGAACCTCTCACGAATGGCCCAACTTAAAAAAAAAAAGCAGTAGGCAAGCCCGGCATATATTAAGAAGAAGAAGAGTAGAGAATTACATGCAAAGCATAAAACAACTTCCCAGTTAATGGGGTCATCAAACTGGACGAGGAATACTAAATTGACTACTCACACTCTAGAAACAACCAAAGAGCATCATCTAGCTACACTGTCATGGAGACTCCACCATGTCTCCTGCCTCCACCGCAATTGCAGTCAGTGCCCTGCAAAGCTCCATGTCGTCAAGCCTCGCTGCAGACCGTATTGCATTGACCGCCTTCTCAGGTAGGCCCTGCTCACTGCTAAACACCCTCTAAATCTGGTAATAGGATATGATACTTGATGCACTGGTGCTATCGGTTTTATCGTTTCCTTAGGCCAGTCTTAATGGAGAGTTTCACCTCCCGGTTTTCAAGATGTGAAACTTTGGCATGATAGACATCTCTCTCAATGCACAGTTTCATTGCACAATTTTATAGGCTCACGGGTCCCACAGCCTCTCTCATTGCATGGTTTAATTGCATAGTTCTATGGTGAAACGCTATTTCTGTCTCAATGGAGATTTCACACCGTTTCCAACGCATGTGAAACAGTGCCCAAAGGTTTCACCATGGTGAAACTTTTTTCTTCTCTCTCATAGGCGTTTCATGCAAAAAAAAAAAAAAAAAAAGTGAAGTTTTGCTGATGTGGCGTTGTATTTAATGTGCATTAAACACTCATAAAACCTCCATTGAGACTAGCCTTAGAGCAACTCCAGCAGTAGCCCCTAAAACAGGGCCCCTATTTTGATCCAGCAGTCCACAATGATAATAGTCAGCACTGGCTATGTAGTCTGCTGATGTGGAGGTAAGAGATAAAGAAAAAGACTATTTTATACTATAGGGATTTGATGGATGTGATAGACAACTGTCCTACAATCCTCGGCCTAGACTTCTTTTAAAGTCCTAGGGACCATTGAAAAATGACTCTCAAGAAGATCATCTAGGGACTTTTAGAAAAAAAAAAGTCTCTAAAAAAGTCTTTCCTATTTGGTTTTTATAGGGATTCTTTTTAGTCTGAACACACACACACAAAAAAAAAAAAACCTAGAACAAAACCCCGGTACCTTTGCCGAGGAACGTCCTCTTCGGTTGATGGTCTCCGCGGTAGATAAACGGGCTGATGCTTTTTGTTGTGAGAAAAAAGACGCTATAGCATGGCTGGCTGACAGTTTTTTTTTTTTTGGATAAGTCTGACAAGTTCAAGCGACCAGAGAAAAATGTCCCAATATCTGACCGTAATAGAAAAGAAGAAAAAAAGCACAGCACTCGCACTAAGCACCGGTTTAAACTCGGGGCACAGAGTTGCAGAGCGCAGAACATCAGCAGCACAAGAAAGCTGTCTGGATTGGTTCCGTTGGAGAGCGTCGCCCGTAAGCCACGCCACGCGATACTCCGACGTGTCCCGCGGTCACGCACGGGAGGGGGCCGCAGCAACACGCAATCTAGCAAAGGCCAGGTGTCGGTGGGGCCTGCGCAACAGTGACGGCACCGCCGGAGCAGACACGGGCACGGGCACGGCGCCCACAAGAGGCCATGAAACACGAGGTGTGTCAACACTCGACAGCGACCATTGGTCTGGCTTGCTGGTCCCTCGTGTTCACATCCTACCATGTTGGTCTGGCTGGAGCTTGGAAGAATGGCGTGGCGGTCAAACGCATCGCCGTAAGATTCACTCAAGCACAACTCTTTGCTCAACTCAGAGAGTCAAGAGAAGAAAACCAACTCTGCTCCAAGTCAGTTTTGTGTTCTTGTGCCATACTCAGTTGGTCCAATACTTCGCTGCGGGCAAGCCACTCTTTTCCTTTTGACAACCAGCTCAGGTCGGCAAGTCGCTCATTGCAAGCAACAGACCGGCATTTCTGCCCAATCACAGAAGGAAGCCACTGTTTGTGTTCCCGGTCTTCACTGCAAAGAGACCACACACATCTTGCAAGAAAGAAACTGCATACCACGAGTAGGAACATTTGCATCTAGAGACCAGACACACCAAAGGCACACAACCCAGCAGGTCTCAGAACTGATACTGTAATAATATACTGTACGTATATATAGCTATCTCATGTAACATTATCTCTACAAGTTTGTCAACCATTGGAACGAGCCACTTATACCAGTTATATGACCCGAGACAAGATGTTAGGGCTGCAAACACTAGTGCATCCCCTCCCCTGCCTGACGACTCAGTTTTCGCCTTCCAGATATATATATATACTGTCATATGTATGGATGGATGGTACTGGACCCAAAAGAAAGAAACACTAGACTGGTATTTTATATCCAGGTTGTAAGCGGTGGTAAGGGATCCATGATGATGATCAGGATGGGTCTCCAAAATTAGTGAAAAGCATGGTGAACGTATTATGGGATCAGCGGCGGATGGCCAGCCGATTTTGATTCCTCATGTTGCTCATGTTGTTCCTTGGCTTGCCGTTGGGTGCTAGGTTTCGGTTCCCTTGCTTCGGCAGGTCTTGCGGATCCACCATTTGTATTGTCCGTTGCTTCTTCGCTGCATTTGTGCCAAATTGGAAACGTCATTCGTCTTTCTTCTTTTCGTAACGACAAGAAGATCATAATTCATCACATCAACCAGTCAAGCAATGGCTGTGCTATTAGCAGAACAACACATTGATAAATGGCTAAACCTAAACATCCCATCCATACTACTATGTAAGATATATCTCCTGGCAGTGGCACTGCACAGAACAGAAGAGGTGGGTGCCTAGGGCAGAAGACAAACAAACGGCTTACCGTTACTGAATTCTTGGTAACCCTCTTGAAGCTTGCGCTTTGTAGCCTCCAGTTTGGCATCCTTTGCGAGCTGTAGCTTCGTCCGGACCGAATTTTCATCATGCTGAGTTGGTGGCTGCTATATCGGCAGTGAAATGTTTTAGGCCAATAGCAAAATACGCATCAAATAAATAGAGTAAGTTGATCCCAAGTCCCAATGCAGTATAGTTACCTTAGGCATTGACGGTTTCAGTCTTCTTTGAGCCACTGAGACATCTTGCTGCTGCTTTGGCTTCACTTCCGAACATTTTGGCTCTGTATGCAACGTCTGAGGTCTTCCTGGACCAAAAGCTGCACTTGACGCCTTCACTTGTGCCCCTGAGTTAGATTGCTGCCTTGTTTGCCAGTTGAATGCTTCATTCGGCCGCGATTGCTTCATAGCAGACTGATCAAGTTTCCAGTTCTCCTCTGGGTCATACCATTGGCCTGTAGGAGACTGCTTGTTGACTGACTCTTGGCTTGCCGGTTTACACTGTCCACCATCCTTGGCATCACTCCTAATGTCTGTGTAAGAGTTCACGAGGACACGAGGTCAATGCAAAATATGTAACAACCAAGAGTCACCAGGGCATGTGGTGTGATCCAGGAAGCGCAGTTACTCACTTCCATCATCATCCATTTCATCGAAGAACTTCAAAACCAATGCAGATTTTTCAGCACCAATAAGGCATCCAAGTTTGTCAGATCAACTGTCACATCGATAAATACAGTAAAAAAAAAAGAGAGACTGAAGTTTATGTACCTCGGATAGCTGGATTGAAGTACATGGTGCTGCAAACAGGGCTGCCTCATCCATGGGAGGGAAGGCAGACCCCCTTCTTCCTGATCCAGGCAAGAAGCATCCACTGATTGTGGTGTATGATCTGTGAATTATTTCAGCTAGATTATACTCCCTCCGAACAATAATTGCAATTCTTTTGACTCATATAAGCTGTGTTTGACCTCTCGTCTTATTCAACTTTTTTTTTAATAAATATTACCACTTTTGTTATGACTTATTACATCACTAAAGATATTGTAATGACGTTTTGTTTGTTTTATAATTTACATAAAAAATTTGAATAGCATTGTTTTATGAGTCAAAAGAACCGAAAACTATTGGAACGGAGGGAGTATATTAACCAATGATAGAATAGGAGTGAAGAGTACATTGACTTTTGTATTCCTTACCTACAACGGGATCTCCATTGTTCACCCACTCATTAACAGTAGCCTTCCAACCTCTACAAATTCAGATCAAGCATAACATTCAAGCATGTAAATACTAGAAAGCTGCGTAAGACCAAACTAGTGCCCAAAATGATGGCCAAGTAATGTAAAGAACTAGACATTTTTTGGGCAAGGAAAAGCACAAGCAGCTTACTCAATGAGTGATCGGACAAGCTGCCGAATCTGCTTGGAGCCATGCTTTCGCAGCGGTTTCACGGCCATTCCAATCTCAGTAGCCTATAACAAATGATTGGAGAGATATGAACAAACGCACAAAGAAGAGTTGATCTGCATATGCAGCAGCGGCAGTTTCACTTTGGTCACGGCTCACCCTGATAGCGTCCACCGTGAATTCCAGCTGCTCCAGCCTCCTGAGAAGCTCGAGCAGCTCAGCCTCAGACTGCAGGAAAGTTGAAGACACATCAAAGTCGATCAGAAGAGATTAATGCCAACATCAACAAATCAGGTCAACAAACAGGGAAGCAATGGAGGAACCTACCTTCTTGTCTTGGGCATTGGAGAGAGCCGCCTTGACACGGAACGCCTCGGCGACGACGTCGTCGTCATCGCTCTTGTCCCCGCCGGCGCCGTTGTTGACGACCTCGGCGCGGTCGGAGCTGCAGAGGCTGGGGACGCCACGGGTGGTGGGGTGGGCCGGCGCAGGTAGGGCGATGAGCGCGGTGTAGAGGCGCTCGGCGATGGCGTCGCGGCGCGCGCGGAGGGCGTCGGGGTGGTCGGCGGCGGCTACTCGGATGGCGGCGTCGATGGCGTCGAAGATGCCAGCTCGCGCGCCGCTGAAGAAGACCCGCCAGTAGTCCAGCGACGCCGGCGGCGGCGCCGCCATCGGAGCCGCCAAGATCGGCCGCCGCCGATCAATCCAAGGCAGGCAAGGCTCTCTCTCCTTTTTTTGGTAGAAAGAAAGATTGCAGTGAATCAAGGTTGGGTTCTTTGCCTTTTTTAATATATAAATCTTGGCAGCTTAATGGCAGGCGTTTTCTTGATCTCAGGCCGAATCAATGGAATGGAACCCCCGCTCTCCACGAGGAATTAGTGATCCGTCAATCTCAATTCAAAGAAAAGGAAAGAAACAAAGGGAGATGTGGGAAGGAAGGCACGGCTTGGAATTCTTTTCTTGGGCAGCGCGATCTGTGTCTCTCTCTCTTTCTTTGGTAATGGCGCCGCTGTATCTGTCTGTCGGAGGTGGTGAGGGAGGGAGACGATGATAGGGACGGGGGTTGGGTGGGCCGAGCAAAGCACGGCGAGTGCTGCGCTGCCTCTGGTCTGAGGATGGCGATGGCGACGGCGACGGCGAAGGCGAATGCGAATAGGAATGGATGCGGCAATCCAATCCAATCCGGATTCCGGTGGATTTCCTTCACGATGCGGATTGATTCGATGCGAACGAGAGAAAAGAAAGGAAGCAAATTCTGGTGGCGTCATCCACCGGACTCGTTGGTTGCGCATGCGCTGCTCTCTCTGCTTGTCCTGAGAGATTTTTTTTTTTAATTTTAACCCTTTTTTTAAAGAAAAACTATTTTTAACCTGGTTTTAAAATATTTTTCAAAAATAACCCTTTTGGACGCGCCCAGCTCGGACGCGGCGGCATTTTATCTTACCCGCGCCGCATGCGACAGCGGCAAGGCAGCTCACGTGGCAACTTTGCATGCGGTTCGCCGACGTGGCTGCCTCTGTCGCGCCCAGCGAGATCATGGCGCGGCAAGTGCTACGCCTGGATGCGAGCGCGGCAACATTTGTATTCTTGCGCCGCATAGTGGTCCGATGGAGAGTCTTGTCACGTTGAACCGGCGTGGGAGCCAATACTGTGCATGCTGATGCTGGTGCATGTGCATGGACTCCCCTGTCACATCACCTCTAATCATGCACCATGTACTAGCTTGTTGTATCTATAGATTTACTTTTATTCATAGTCGATGCAAAGCAATATTACGATTTTTCATTATATATTTTACAATTATGCAATGTAATTTTTACACTATTTAGATAAATATATTTAAAAATATTAATATTTATAATAATTTTGTAGCTTTAGAATTTTTTTTTGAATTTAGTATAGGTGATATAATGCAGCCAGTACAACACTGCACACCGCTCTTGTCAAAAAAAACACTGCACACCGCACTGCATGCCTCTTGTGGCAGTGTTTGGGGAGAGAAACAAGGTGGGCCTAGTGATAGCTGTACTGTAGAGAGGAGAGAGGTGATGTGATTGATGATTGGATGTGCTGTGTGTGAGATGTTTAGATCACAATTTCTCTCCAAAATTTTTTACACTCTCGTTACATCGAAGTATTAAATGCATCAAAAAGACGCATGCTTCGAGATACGGAATGTAGGTAAAAAACTAATTACACAGTTTAAATGTACATTGTGAAAGCGATTCTTTTGAGCCTAATTACGCCATGGTAGGATAATATTTATCACAAACAAAATGAAACATGCTACAATATTTTTTACGTTAGTTACCGTGCTTTTCACTGCAATTTCCTTAGAAATCCCACCGAAGAGGTAGGGCCCTAAGATAGTACAGTAGTATTGTGTAGTGGGTCTCACACTAAGAGAGGTGGAGCCTGAGAGGTACTAGGGGTTAGATTTGTTATCCCTCTGTCCTAGAAAATATGGAACTATGTAAAAGCGTCTTTAGTCAAACTTTCTCAACTTTAATTATGTTTGTAAAAATACGTGCAACATTTATTTCTCCAAATAAATTTATTTAAAAACTAGAATTAAAAATCTTTTCGATGATACTAATTATTTAGTATAAATATTTATATATTTAATATATAATTGTCGGCAGTTGAAAATATTGACTTTTTAAAAAGCGAGAATTGTATGTTTTTTCGGGGACGACTCCGTTTCTGATACACTTCAACTTTAATAAAAAAAAAAATATGTTAACAATACAAATATTTATGTCACATAAACCAAAAGCACAACATCGTGGCCTTGCCTACTGTATAGCATCGTTAGTTTGTTCGCCATAAATTTGACTCAATTTATAGAAAATGTATTTAACATTTGTTTCTTCCCAAATAAATTTAATAAAAAATTAAATTAAAAATCTTCCATATTTTTACTAAAGTTGTTTTTTGACACATAAAAGATAAATATTTTTTGAATAGATATCAGATACAAGACAGAGATGATATCAGATACAAATCTAATAGCCCTACCCCTACCTCTCCTTCCTTTCGTAGACGCACATGCACACGTCCCATCCCCTCCCTCTTTCTTGATATACGCACAAGCACATGACCTTACTGCATGCGTGCACAGTCCTGTCAAATCATACTGTACGTGGCATGTGCAGAGCATCCAGTGGGCAGCAATACAAATGTTGCCGCGCCCGGATCAAAGGCGGGAACACTGCCGCGCCATGATCTGCTTGGTGAGCGAGAGGAAACCACGTCGGCGTGGACGCATGCAAACTTGCCACGTGAGGCGCCTTGCCAGCAAGATGCAGGGCGCGGCGGTATACAAATGCCCGCATGCGTCGAGCTGGGGCGGCGTCAAAAGGGTTATTCTTGAAAAATCTTTTAAACCGGGTTAAAAATAGTTTTCTTTAAAAAAAAAAGGGTTAAAATTAAAAAAAAAAAATTCTCCTGAGACGGACTCTTCGGTGAATGGGCCGGGCCCTTGACGTTGTCGAGGTCCACCCAATTCTGTCTACGGATTATAGTTGAAGCCCCTCATAACACTTGGGCCAGCCGCTGATTTTGTTGGACCTCGGTCGTTTTCCGCAACAATATGGTCAACCAAGGCTAGTTCGACGGGTGGGCCGGCCAATGAAGCGAAGGTGGGCTCTTTCTTGCTAGTAGTATTTTTGGAAAAAGTTCGGATTCCTCCCCACGTATCGCGAAAGTTCACTTTTCTCTCCTCAATTTCAAAGCAGGACAAATCCGCTCCCTCAACTTTTCAAACCATGCAAATTACCTCCCTCGAAAGTGGTTTTGAAGGCGGATTTGCTACAGTAAACACGGTTTTGCTACAGTGTCAGCGGGTTGCTACAGTGACAGTGACTTTGTCTTTTCTTTTTTTCAAAAAAAAATCGGTTGAATCTTTGAAAAATCATAGTAAATCATAGAAAAATCATAAAATAAAAAATCTAATTTTGTTGGACTCCACATGATTAGATCTACACAGTGAATATATAATATGATATGCTTTAGTATAAAGTTTTTGCTCACGAAGGTTTTGTCTTTTTTTCTTTTTATTTATTTGGCTGAATCTTTGAAAAATAATAGTAAATCATAGAAAAATCATAAAATAGAAAATCCAATTTTGTTAGACTCCACATGAGTAGATCTACACATTGAATATATAATATGGTATGCTTTAGTCCAACAAAATAATTATGAAGTTGCAGCTACGAATTATTTCAATTAATTACAAAAAAGCATAGATCTAAAGCTACAACCAAAAATTTTGTACTAAAGCATACCATATTATATATTCACTATGTAGACATGCGCATGTGAGTCTAACAAAATTAGATTTTCTATTTTATGATTTTTCTCGTGACTTACTATAATTTTTAAAGATTCACCAAATAAAAATAAAAGAAAAAAAAAGACAAAACCTTCAGTAGCAAAAAAACTTTGTACTAAAGCATATCATATTATATATTCACTATGTAGATCTAATCATGTGGAGTCCAACAAAATTAGATTTTTATTTTATGATTTTTCTATGATTTACTATGATTTTTCAAAGATTCAACCGGATTTTTTGAAAAAAAAAAAAAAAGACAAAGGCACTGTCACTGTAGCAACCCGCTGACACTGTAGCAAATCCGCCTTCAAAACCGCTCGAGGGAGGTAATTTGCATGGTTTGAAAAGTTGAGGGAGGTGATTTGTCCGGTTTTGGAGTTGAGGGAGGAAAAGTGAACTTTTCGTGATAGTTGGGGGAGGAATCCGGACTTTTTCCTAGTATTTTCCATCAAATAATTGTGACATGGACTGCAGGTGTGCAGGCCACTTTCGCCCGGAGTTCGATGCCCAGCATCAGCACCGGGTGTCTCACCGGGAACAGTGTTCCCATTCTTCACTCGGATAGTTTACGAGTGTTTGCCTCTTCGCGTGGGACGTTCAACGGGAATGCGACGCTCCTCGCCGCCTACGGAGTCAGTTGATTCTGGTGATCTCAAGATGGACGCGATCTTCATATCTATGTGTAGATGTATGTCTGGTGGTACACGGTGTGTGTGGTGTAGTGTGTAGTGTGTGTGGGTGTGCGTGTGTATGGGCAGATTCACCCAGATAAGAGATAACTCAAAAAAAAAAAATTGTGACATGGAGCGAGCGAACGAGGGAGAGGCACACTCAAGGCATTTTCTTGGAGATGCTCTAATCTACCGTTAAAAGGGTAAAACACACACTCAACCATCAACTAAGTATATTGTAGTCTATCACAGTTTTTTCACGCTGCCAAAAAGGAAAATCATGCAGCTACCTTACCTCCTCTCTCTTCACAAACATATGCTCTATGTGTGCTTCATTATTAGTTTTTTTTTTTTTTTTTCGAGACCACGCCCACCTAAGTCGGGCGCGTTTTCATTAATTAGCAGAGTGTTGACAACACAAGTCCAAATACAAATAAGTTCATGGTAATACCCCTGATTACCAAAACAAACAAAAGAAAAACAGGAAAACATTAGCTAGAACCACCGAAGGTAGAGCAAGATACCGTAGAAGAACAAGATACAGTAGCCACAAACAGAGCTCCAGCAATGCCACTGCCCGTCACGTTGGGAAGCACACTCAGCCCGCATCAGACTTGAGCACTAGCAAGCAGCCTACTCAGGTGCCGATTGCCAGCCAAGCACCAGTCCCTCGCCTCCTCAACAATGGCTGCGAGCATCTGCTGAACTGAACTAACGAGACCATCGAACGTGCGCGCATTCCGCTCTTTCCAAAGCATCCACCCTATCAAGAAGAACAGGGAGTCGAAGCCGCGGCGTCGCACCTTGTCAACCATCTTCCTGGACCTCAACCACCACTGGAAGGCATGTTCTTGGACTGGGACGATATCATGCAAGTGTAGCCTGGCAAGGCAAGCATGCCATACCCGACGACTGAAGCAGCAACCAAGGATGATGTGCTCCATCGTCTCCACTTCTTGATCGCACATAATGCACGCAGGTTTGATGGTTGGAGACCATGGCGGAAGCGCCGATCCGCCGTCCAACAGCGTCCATGCGAGTCAGCCAAAAGAAGAACCGCACCGCGAGGCGCAGCCGTCTTCCATAGCTGCTTCGCCCCCCAACACCGGCGACGAGCCAAGGAACATCGCCCCCATAAGCTGAAGCCGCAGAGTAATTCCCATCAGCTGTAAGTCCCCAAGAGAAGGTGTCCGGTGCATCAGCCAGCTGTACATTGTCAAGCAGGTCACACAATATCCCAAACTCCACAAGGAGACTCATAGTCATTGGCCCGTTGACCGCACCCAAGATTCATTGTGCAACGCAGCCGCGACCGTGGTAAAAAGCTTGCGGCGACTGACTGCCGCGAACACAGTCGGCGCGAGCTGCTGAATGGAAGAGCCTTGCAGCCAGCGATCGGTCCAGAACATGGTGGAATTCCCATCAACAAGAGAGATGACCGTGGCCGCCTGGAAGAGGCACAACACCGCCCGTTCCGTTGTGGCAGGCCGCCTGCCGCACCGCCTGTCCTTCCACACCCATCTCGTTCTGAGCGCTACTCCGGTTCGCCTGAGGTCAGAGATGCCCAATCCACCTAACTCTTTTGGGCGGCAGTAGGTGAGCCATGCCACCTTGCAGCGACCCGCAGTGACAGAGTCGCTGCCAGCCCAGATGAAAGCTCGTTGAAGTTTCTCAAGGCAATTGATGGCCCACAACGATAGGCACAGGGCAATTGAAGTGTGAATTGGGATTGCAGACATGGTGGCCTTGACAAGCGTTGTACGGCCAGCCGGGTTCAGTAAGTCCCCTTTCCAACCCGGAATTCGGGCTGCCACCCTGTCCAGGAGCGGCTGTTCCTCTGCACGCGTCAGTTTGTAGATTGACAAAGGTATGCCAAGATAGCGGCACGGGAATGCTTCAATCTTGCACGCAAGGATAGACGAAATGGTTGCCAAGTCCTGATCGTCACAATGCATTGTTAGTTTCTGTCAGATCCGTATGTGCTTCTTCTGTAGGCCACTACACCCTCTGCAAGGCTATTAATCCATTTAACGTGCCAGTTACAAAGCTAATTTGGAGATTGGAGCAGCACGACACGGTGGCACGTTTTGGATGGCCTTTACTTCGTCTAGGGACTAGTGGCGTAGCTATGTTGGGGCGAGGTTGGGCAGCAGGCCCAGCTAAAGTTGATGCAAGACCTTATTTTTTTTATATGTTTATCTATTTCTTATTTTTATTTTTGTATTTTATCCTATATTTGTGCAAGAACTGTCAATTTATTCTTCAAATTTGAGGTAATATCTCAACGGATGCATTAAAATTGTGTGATTGTAAAGTATGAATGCATTAATGCGATGTGAATTGCAATGTTCTTGATTTTTAGTCGGTCATTAGAAGTTCGCCCGCTTTTTTTTTCCTTGGCTGCGCCATTGCTAGAGACTGAGGCTACTCCTCTCAACACAAACAACACCGATGCCTAGAGCACCGTGTGGGCAACAATACATGTGTTGGGTAGCTCTTTTTATGCCACAATGCGTTGCTCGCTAGTGGCTCTGCCATTTCGTCAAGTGAAGCCGTTGAGTCTTTTGCAGGACACGCTCACAACCCGTGAAGCCATGTACTCATGCCTTCTTCGCTCAAGGTAACATCCATTGGGAAATCCTTACACAAGAGGTTGCAAAAAAGACACACATATGCTAAACACCTTACTGAAACAAAAGCACGACCTAGGCTAGTATAACCGAAAAAAAATACGCAACATAATACCCTCCCTCCTCCCGACCAAAAAGTAACGTTCAGAGCTTTCAAGATCAGGCGTCAGCACAACACCAAAGCTGCCGGTCCTCTTTAAAGAACAACTGGTAGCTGCAGAAAGAGGCCGGAGAAACTTCATCAAACACGCATCTGTTCATGTGATTCCACAGGTCCAAGCACCCACAATATCACAACACTGGTCCTCGCAAATACAAGAAAAAAAGGATCACAAACACACTATTGATCGAACCCTGAGCTTCCTGAACTTTCAGAAAATGGGTTTCCTCGACCAAAATCAGCAAAGCAGTGCGCTCAGACGGCCAATAAGTTGGACCACAATTACCGAACAAAAACACACAATCAGTGACAGTGAGAATATATCGCATCTCGTACGTACGTGTCCCCCTCTCGATCACACGGCTTACACTTCTCTAATGAGTGTCGGGAGACGTACCCCAGTTCCAGCGTCGCTTCCTCATGCCGCCAAGAGATCTGAGAGGGGATGCTAACTGAATTGGTTAGTTACTACTCCATAAGTACGCCATTTAACTGACGATAGACGATGTTACTACTGTGTAGCAATAATGATGCATCCCGGCCGTTTTACTACTCGATCTGAAAAGGTGAAACGTGCACGGGTAGGGTGTCTGGGAACATGTCTGAACACAAGCGGTGAATTGTGTCCTGAAACCTGAACGTGCTGTGTCTTGAGAGAGATGGAGATGTTGGACCAGGCACAGGCAGGGCATTCATCATTGGTTTGGGCCACGCCATGCCGTGCCCGTGCGTGCACCATCTGATCTGATCTGATCTAATCTGCATGTATATATCCTATCCATAGTAGCGAATTCAAGAATTGCTGCGTCTGCTGAATGTACTCACTGTAGTCTGTACCCGATAAATGCTGGGTGGATGGTAGACCGATGGATACTATACAATCAACCAGCAGCTGCCTATGCATGGTACGTGTAACCACCGTTTGAATGCAGAGCGATTCGATTATTAGCAAGATGAAGTGAAAGCAGCTATATTACTCTGCTAATCTCTGCAGCAGATTATTAATAAGGGTGTAGTAGTAGCCTAGTAGGGCGAAGAACAGATTTCAGAATATGCATTATAGCGGAGTGTGTACATATGTGGAGACTTGACAGGGATGATGTAGTTCACGATGGGAATGGGTGATCAGGGGAGCGAACCGTGCCTGACCCACTGATCCATTAATTAGCATAGGAGCACCGATTGATCCATTCCTATTGACTGCGAACCTCAGGGGCTCCAATGGATTTTGCGGTTCCTCCGTTTTAACTTAGCGAGCGGTGTCCTTCCCTGATCGGGCGTGCGACCATCTCGACGAGCGCGCGAGAGAGCATCTGTGCAGCAACTTGCCCTGTCCATGTTCCGCTTCGGCCACCACGTCGAACTCCAGCTGCCGCTGCCGCGGCCGGTGATGCAGAGGTCGCCGGTCTCCTCGGCGTGGCACGGCGGGGAGCTGCTGGTGGTGCTCGTGCCGTTGCTGTCGAGGCACAGTGGCACTGCACCCCGTTCCCGGGGATGCACAGGCCGTACGCGCCGCACGACATCGGCAGCCATCGCCGCTCTTGACCTCGCGCTCGTCGGTGCCGCGCCGCGCCCGCCGCCGCCCGCCCGCCGCAGCTGCTGCGGTTGCCGTTCTCGCTCTTCGGTGTCGAACCCGCCGCCGCCGTTGCCGTGCTCATGCTGGAGCTGGACCCCGTGCCGACATCGCCGCACTTGACCTCGAGCTCGCCAAGAGTTTCTTCCGCCGCCGTTCACTCCAAAGGTGGATCCATCCACTCGACCCTAAGGTTCGAGTGCGTCCATCGGACCAAGCAGGTTTTATGGGTCATTAAAGGGGCCCATTAGGTTCAATTTTATGGTTTGGATCGATGAACCATGGGGTCGACCCGAACCATCCCCATCGTGAGATGTAGTTCGACACGACGACGGATCATGTGTGAGTAAGTGAGGCGAGCTGCATTAATCAAAGATGGACCAGACAGAGCTTCCCCAGAATAAGGATGGAACAGGGGATCGATCGATGTGTGTACCTGTACACATTTAGCTGAATTTCTTTTCGTGGTTCACTGTCTATCAGCTGTATGCAGGCCCCCTGATCACGCATGCTAATGGGCGCAGCGCAGCGCAGAGCAGAGCTTTTGTGTGTTGGTTGTCGAATGAAATTGTTGGATATATATGCATGAAATGGTTGGTGCCGTGCGTCGACGTAAATTAAGTGGGCGCTCGTCAGTAGGTAGTCGCAGCATGTTGGCTGCCGTTTTCGCAATGGCAATCCGGCCATATATACTCTAGATTAATTGATTTCGTCGATCGTCCCCTACCCGGCCGATCGATGATCTCCTGTTTGGGTTCGTTGGATGAGTTCCTTTTTCCAAGCTATGATGGTGTCGATGGTGGCCCTTGCGGCCGACTGCATGATCGACACTCCACTCTAAGAAAGTGAGACGAGCAAGGACGACGACACGGCCGGCGAGGGGGAAAACCCTAAATTAATCACCGATCGATCGGTGCGCTAAGTGGTTAGTGATTAGTAATAGTTGCCGCTGCTGTGTTGGGTCAATTAAGTAGTAGTTAACTAATTAGTCAGGGCACGCATCATGTCATCGCCGCCGTGCCTTGAGTCGCAAGATATCATTGCTGACACTGATGAGCACTGCCTGCTCGACTGATGTTTAACAATTTAATTAGAAAGCAAAACCGTCACATTGCACGGCGTTGGCAGGAGCAATGATGGCGACACACAGAGTACAAAATGCATCTTCACGTTAAGCCTAATCTCCGCTAGCTAGGCGCTACGAGCTAGAATTAGCATGTTGGTTGTGGTTGCTGGACACTGGTAAGTAAACAACTTCATCTCCAAGTTCGGTAAGTGATCATTCGAGCTGTCGCTTTAATTTGTCGGAATAAATGTGTGTGTAGCTTGCAGGTTTTACGTTTAATTAATCAGCATGGGGCTCGTCGGTAATTGAGGGGCAAGCAACATACTGTAATGTCGACGCCGAATATCAATACCATAGGAGTACGGAGTAATATATATCGAGTCGACGCCCGCCAACGTGCATGCAGCAACAGTCGACATGGAACATGCTAGTACGCAATTAAGTTAAGCATTAACTAATCTTGGAGCAGTCGCGGGAGGGCAGTGAATAATCCAGACCGGACCGGCCGTTAATCCCTGACAGCGACAGCGACAGCGGCAGCGGCGCGGCTTTCCCTTTGTTTTTCCCTCAATGCTTGATTAGGTTGGTGGCGTGCTGATTCGACGTCCCCCACCCACAATACCGAGCAACATCATGGGTCTCCGCGTAAAACGTCGTAACGGACTCCCGCCATCCCTCCTTTCCCGCCACCAGCAGCGTCGCGATCCGACGGCTGCCATGCGTCGCCGTCGCGACTACGGGACGGGACCACCCGCCTGCTCTGCGGCAAGCACCGGCCGGCCTTCTTCTAGCTGCTGCCTGGGCCCGGGGCCCGGACCACGTGCTCGTGGGGATCCCCGCTCAGGATCCTCTGCGCCCATGACGGACCAGAGCTCCTCCAGTCCAGCGGGTGGGATGCTGCACCGGATCCGGACGCGAGCATGCAGTGCAGGATTGCATTGCAGGCATGTTGCTTTTCCTGCTCTGCTTGCGATGCAATGCTCACTGACTTTGGCGTGATGGCGACCCAACCCCAAAGGATCCAAACGATTTGTTTGACAGTACGCCTGCTACGTGTGGAGTATTGATCTCAATTGCAGTGAAAAACTAAATCAAATTTTATTGTAGTTTATTTCAATACTTCAACTATTCGCCCCAAAAATGTTGTACAACTTTCTTCCTAAAAATAGGATATGTCCAGTTCTGTACTGTGGTGAACTTTTGTTTGAGTACAGTCTACAATATGCGTGCATGGTTGGTGCTCAAATCACTCAGGCTGCGTTTGGAAGTTGACATTGAGCCCGGAATTGGAATTGGTCTTGAATCTGCTTTGTTTGGATGCCTTCCGACTTTGGAATTGGGTCGTCTTTGGAGGGCATTATGCTGGACCGTCGCCCCCCAATTTTTAGTTCGCCCTCTATCTCGTCCCCGCACCGCTTCGCCCTCTTCTTAGTCGCCACCCTCCTCTCCTTCAGCCGGTCCCCTCTCCCGTCCACCGGCGCACCGCCCTTCTGGCGTGATGGCGACCCAACCCCAAAGGATCCAAACGATTTGTTTGACAGTACGCCTACTACGTGTGGAGTATTGATCTCGTACTCTTCCTTGTCCTTTCTTAAATGGTGGCGGCCCTCAAGTTTTATTCTAGTTTATTTCAATACTTCAATTATTCGGTGAGCCACAAAAATGTTGTACAACTTTCTTGTGGAAAAAGTTACCAATTCCATGCTTGTTTTGTACTGTGGTGAACTTGTTATGATTAAAAGGGAATGCAATAGCCATCCAAACAATACCATTTGAATTGTGGCCTATTTCAATACCATGGCCGGGTGGTATTGAACTGGTTGGTGCTCAATATCTACGCAGCGTCAGCTCTAAAGTAACATTTTCTACTGTTTCATATCAGTAGCCCCCCACTAATTAACAACAATCAATGGGAAGATAGCGATAATGCTAAGGCCATGCAAGTGGAAACTTATAATATGTCCTGCATCCATATAATAAATAAATAGTATGAATATATAACAAAAAAAAATCAAACACACATAGTACAACGTACAAAAGGGGCAATTTGTTGAGCTTTTCTTCTTTTTTTCTATACCGAGATGCATGGTCCTGCCTTGTGAAGCAGGAAACAAGAAAGAAAGATGCACGTTGTGCAGTGTGGCCCTAGCTGCTAGCAAAAGAAAGGCGAGATGAGATGCGATACCCCCGGTCCGTCCGGACGCCGGACCAGACCAGCCGTCGCCATTCAAAGCTGCCACCCGCCCTGCCCCTGCTCCCACTGCCAGCCCATAAGCCCTACCACCACCACCGCCGCTCCAGCAAAGAGAAGACGAGCGAGCGAGCGCGCGAGGCGCTGCGCTAGCGAGCAGAACCCGCGCAGAAAAGCAACCACCTCCCCCGCTGGCCCGCACCGCATCGCCCTCTTCCTCGCGAGATCCCCAATCTCGCCGCAGGTTACTCGCCGGCCGGAGCGACGACCCCCATTGCAGCCGGGCGTGGGGTTGCCGGTTCGGCGGCTTGACCCGCTGCCGCGACTCCATTCCAGCTCTGCTCAGGCGGAGGCGGCCGCCCGAGCCGCGGCCGAGGTCCGCGCATTGCGACTTGCGAGGGTTAGTTACCTCTCGGTCTCAATCAATCAATCACTATTAATTCCTTGCCCCCTACGCGGATTTTCTTCTTTTGGCGATTTGTTTTGATGCGGCCGGATTTTATTATCCATTATAAAAAAAAAAAATTCTACTCGTGGAGCCACGAGTTTGGATCCATCTTTCCGCTCTGTTCCCTTGTAGTAGCGTTAAGGTTCGTCGCGTCCTGTGTTGTTCAGTTCATCATCGAGACGCTTTGTTCGTTCCACCGTTTGTTGGCTTGGGTTGCCAGCGAGCGCAGAAGATTGAGGCGCGGGGGTAGACTCGCATTTCCGTGGAGCGGTTGGGTGGTTAGTCCTGCCGCCTGCGACGGGAATGGGATGCTGCCGTGCGGAGTCCGAATTAGTTCACTAGTGCTACAGCTGTACCCCAGTTGTTTATGTACTCTTGATTGATAATGGGGCCTTGCAAATACAAATACTCGTCTACTTGCACTCTGGGGCCACTAGGAGTAGGCTAAGCTCCGTATTTTTCGTTTCGTTTCGTTTCCAAGCATTGCTTGGACTAACAAGATACCATCTTATCTTTGGGTCTACGCCAATAATTGTACTAGTGTACTGGAGAAGAAAATTAGCTGTACTGGCTTCGCTTGCTAACCGAGGTTCTTGTAATCTTGTGTTCATAAAAAATAAAAAAAAGGGAGTAAGCTTCAATTGGATTCCACATTGACCAGGCTAGGCGACACAATAGCTCTAATTTCTTGCGGTTCACCTACTTATGCTCTCTACCAGTCTAACGTACTGCTATTTCTTTCAAGCCAAAGGTCCTTACAGCTGAAGCTGTCACGGTGCATAATTTAGGCTGTCCTCGACTTCTATTGTCCCCGGGTGACTTCAGATTTCGTTCTTGCTTTCGTTGTTTGTTTGACTTTCTACATGTGGAATGAATGAGGTAGCCATGGGAACCTGTCATGTGAGGAAATTCTGACCTTGTGTGGTTGTCACTAGGTGCCGTTCCCTTTCCCTGTTTACAGTCACCTCTCTAGCAGTCTGGCTCTGTGCTACCAAACACTTGCGATTTCTAACAAACAATGGTGGCCCACTCCCAACTGTAAAGCAGGGATGCTTTTTCTTATTCACTGATAAAGTTGCATTCTTCCCGTCCCCTGACTGTCCTTTTTCTGTGAATTTCAAGAAAGCGATGTCAAAAGTGTTTGGTTCCACTCTGGTCTTAATTTCAGCTTAGTACGATGGATTTGCTGTTAAGGGTTTCTGTATACGTTAATACATTATTGGAGGCTTATATGGATTCATGCTGCATTATTTTATCTAACACTTGCATGCAATCATTTGTTTGCTGCTAGAAAATCATCCTTTTGTGACCATCTTTGTCAGTGCCTATTTTCTTTCCTTTTCTTCTGGTGCGTATTGTTCAAGAAAGCGTCTGGACATTGCTATTTTCTCTTTCTTGAGAATCCACCTTTTGTTTCCTTGTTTTAAGCTCAAGTGATGTTTATCATTTGCCGCACGCAAGCTGTACATGGTGGAAACAATTAGGTCATATTTTAGTGCCTGTCCAGCCTGTATCCACCTTTATATTCTTGGATTCCATTGTGCAAGTTCTGCTGTTTGGTCAAATATTCTTTTCTTTATGGCATGCTTTTTAGCAAAAAAGAAAACGTGAAATGACAATTTTTAATCCAAATTACATATAGAAATGGTAAATTATGAATTTCACAATAACAGTTCT
Source organism: Hyparrhenia diplandra (assembly GCA_015847255.1). Lineage (NCBI taxonomy): Eukaryota > Viridiplantae > Streptophyta > Magnoliopsida > Poales > Poaceae > Hyparrhenia > Hyparrhenia diplandra. Next base: position 90,014 of record JADLZK010013303.1, read on the forward strand.
TTTTTTGTGCACCAGGACTGAAGGGATATTTTATAGATGACGAAGGCAGCAACTCTGTATGGGAGCAAGACACAGAGCGATGCCCTGCGGCCAGGGCCATTGCGTCCAGCAAATATTATCAGAAATAAATTCCCCACATACAAGAATGGTTCAAATGGTATAGTGATCAAGCTGGCTGATGGTCCTGAAATGCCACCTCTCAAGGAGATTGTTGCAAAGGAGACTGCAGATCTACTTGATCGTCGTCAGCGTCTCTCTGTCCGTGAACTTGCAATGAAATTTGAGAAGGGTCTCAACACTGCCACGCTGTTGTCGAATGAGGTTCAGACCCTTTCATTTCATTGTATTTGTGCTAGTTGTATTTAAATTGCTTCAATAACACAATACCACTTTTCATATACTAATACGATCACACAAATATTTAGTGCACTTTATTGGTGTGTTGGCATATGTGTTCCCTGATGAATGTAGTTTTCCAATAATTGTAAGCCTGACCAAACATATAACACTGAATATTTTGTGATTTGCACAAACTGGCAGGTTAAATGGAGACAGGTAGCTTTGCTGGAGCGGGATATCCTTTTGAAGAATCTAAAGAGTGTATTAGAGTCACTGAGAGGTCGGGTGACAGGCAAAACTAAGGATGAAATCGAGGAGTCTATATCTATGGTTGGTTTCTTCATATTCTTTTTCCAATTTATTGGGTTCACCTTTCTACATATGTATATTTAATATCATGTAAGGTATTATACATTCCCTGAAAAATTGTACTCCACCTAGCGTAATTTAATGTTTCCTAAATTCTGTAATTTCATTTTATTTATTGTCGAGAAAGTGCTCCTTTTCATTTTGATTGGGGTACGTTTTGTAGGTGGAGATCCTCGCGGTTCAGCTCTCCAAAAGAGAAGCTGAGTTGCTTCAGCAAAAAGAAGAGGTCACAAAATTAGCAAAATCGTTAAAGCAGGTGTGTTTTACATTGTTGTATAACTTATGTACATGTGTGTAAATAATTTGAGGAATGAGAATCTATTTACTTGAAATATTCCAAAGTTCTTACTGTCATGATTCATTCATCTTGCACTGTTTATAGTTTCCCCACCAACTTGTTTAGCTCAAACACTGCTGTTTGGTTGCTATGTTTTCAGAGGATAACTTGCTCAAGATGTGAGATCTGCAACAAGTTGACTTAACTGTTAAATCTCAATATCTTTTTTTTTTGAAAGAGCGGCAAAAACATTGCCACATATATTATTATAAGAAAAAAAGAATTGACCCAGTTTTTGAGGCCGAAACCGAAGAACCATTTGGCTAAAAATGCTAATAAAGACCCTACTACTAGAGAAGCACTTCATACTACTAAGAAAAACAAATAAATCTCAATATCTTCTAGAAAATACCTCAATCACGACTTAAAGTTCCCAATTGATATGTGGATTTGAATTGCCATGACCATAGGAAAGGGGTTCTTATGTTCGACTGAGGAACATGCCCTTTGATCATAAAACTAAGTGGCCCAAACACCCCACTTGGCTCTATGGCACTTAATTATCAAAGTTATAATAGATATGGAACTACTGGCGCCACTTTGTGGTTTATACTAATACTCATTGCTGTTGAAGGCCTGCCTAAAAAAAAATGAATTTTGTTGTAATGGTATGGTAGTCCGTCATTTCACCTGACTTTCTGTAATTTCTAAATCGCCACAAATCGTGTAGCTACTTATGTGAGCATATGATTACCTTACTTTGGATTTGATTTGCTTACTCATTGTAAACATTATGGTCTGGCATTACTTTATTTCAGAAAAATGGCAGCACTATAGGTTTAGCCATCCAGTCTCCGCATTGACATTGTTATTTGTTTACAAGTTTGAGGGTTTGCTCCTTTCTATCTTGCTCATAGGCTTCTGAAGATGCAAAGAGAATTGTTGAAGAAGAAAGAGCTAATGCTCATACAGAAATAGAAACTGCTAAGGGTGCAGTCCAAAGAGTTCAGCAAGCAGTTCAGGAGCACGAGAAGATGTCCCAAAATACTGGGAAGCAAGTATGGGATAAATTTTAGATCTTTTCATCCTCACTACATTCCAATTGATACAAGCTGTCGCATAAATTTGCTGCCTCTAGTTTAAGTGAAGTTTAGACATACTTGTTAATGCATCTTGTCTTGTCTTACCCATCTATATTTCCTATATAATTGCATTATTACATATATGAGTCTGCTCAGTTTTGAAAACCTGCTTAATTCTCTGAACCTATAAAAATTTATTTACATAAAAGTTGATTTCTGCACATCAGTATGGTTTTGGATAACATAGAAGATATTTTCCAGAGTTTCCCTTTGTTGTTTATGGCTGTATTATTAGTTGTATTGACCTTAATGCATGCCTTTTGGTTTGCTGTTGGCGTATTTTCTCAAGTGCCATGCTATTATTTGGAACTTGCAGAGTTTTTTCCCTTTGTATATACATATGTGCATCTTGAGGTTTTACATCATTTCAAATTTATAAACAATCTGTTTTTCATACCATTTTCAACTATGAACATGTATGTGATATCTATTTGATGTTTGGAAGGACATGGAAGAGCTAAAGAAAGAAGTTCGAGAAGCCCGGAGGATCAAAATGTTGCATCAGCCCAGCAAGGTTGGGACAATCGCACCTACTATACAGCTCAGTATATCAATTGGAGCGTGTATACTCTCTTCGTCATATGGTCACATGATACATTTTGCGTTTGTCTAGGCAATGGATCTGGAAAATGAAATACGAATTTTACGTAACACATTTGCTGAGAAGTCCAAGGATTGTGTTAATCTTTTGAAAGAGGTATTTTTTATTGTTACAAATACATGCTTCAATTTGTTAGTATACTGGAATTGGTATTATTTAGTGTACTGGAAGTCGTTAGTATATATAACACACGGGTGCAAAGGCACCATTTTATCCAGAAGCATAATGCGTATTATGCCACTTCTTTTATTTCAGCAGAAAAGTTATGGTACTGTTTGGATCAGTCACAAAAAGTGAACTGTGTGTCTCTAGTCACTGCTGTCCTTAGACAGCCTCAAGCTCTTTATTGTCAACATTTGAAGTGTTTCCAGCAGTAGTGATCTTTTGTCGTGTCAAATATTAGACCTTGGTACATTACTGATTTGGAAATATGTTTCTGGCAGTTGGAAATGCATAAAAGGTTAAAAAGAAAATGGTACCATCCCTTCATTCGATCTGGAAGGTCTCCAATGCTTAGGATCAATGCTGCGTATAGTTGGTCTGAGTGGTACTCACATGGATTTGTCAAATATTTCAATACAGTGGTTCGGATACATCCAAAAGAAAGCAACAAGGAGATCATTTCAGGTGGAATCATGCTCTGTCTTTGTCTTGGTCTCTGACTCTGTCTTATCTTCACATTAAATTCAGAGTGCCAGTGCTTTTTACACTGTTGTTTTGAAACTCCTTAGGTGCCACAAGACCAGTATATGCTCTAGAGCCACATGATGTTGGACGCTATTTGCAAGCTGAAATAGATGTTGGCGGTGAAATTGCAGTAGCAAAGACAGCTGGGCCAGTAGACCCTGGTTTGTTTGACTGAACACATTTGGCGAGCATTATGTGTATGTTTTGGTTATTGCATGACTAACATGTGTTATCATTGTTAGCAGATGCTGGATTGGTAGATTATGTGGAGACACTCGTAAGGAAACCTGAAACTGAATTCAATGTATGATGATTCCATCATCCTTTGCCACTCTATGGCATTTCTTTTTGCAAAACATGCCAACATTGCCACCTGTTGCTCTTAATTTAAATAGTACTGCTGGTAACATAGACATAAATCTGTTGCTCTTAATTTGAATAGTATATATTTCTGTTAATTTCTTTTGCAAGGGGCACATGCAATGCACTACTCTTAAACATGTCATCTGCTGCTCTTAATTTGAATAGTACTTCTGGTAACAAGGCCATACATGATACATCAAATCCCATCAAGGCATAACCATTAGAACCTTGAATGGGTGTTCTCAAGTGCACCTTGCGTTGTGTCTTATTGCAGGTTGTTGTGCTTCAATTGAATGGCGTTGATCAGCCAAAAGAGTTGGTTCATGTACTCAATGTCGGAAGACTGCGGATGAGACTTAATAAAGGGAAGTCTGTAGTTGCCAAGGAATTCTATTCCTCAACAATGCAGGTATGGTACAGTGCATGAGTAACATCATATCTTCTGTTTTGTTGTCAGATAGTGACTGCGAAAGATTATGTGCGTGTATTATGGCAAAAAAAACGTGCCTGTCATTAAGGGTTGTTACAAAGGTTTTCACTAATATTGCTGGTAGTCACTGCACCTATAGGCTATAGTAGTCATGTTCCCTTAAAAGCATGAGTTTGTATTGATATTGCTCTTCTTCAATGCTGCTACCAGTCCAAGTTGACAAGTGAGAAGACTCTCCCTGCCCCTAAAGGCTTTGCTGTTTATGTTACAGTTATGTGGTGTTAGAGGTGGTGGCGAAGCAGCCTCGCAGGCAATGTTTTGGCGACCCAGAAACGACCTCAGCTTGGTACTAGCCTTCGAGAGCACTCGGGAACGCAACACAGCCATCATGCTTGCTCGGCGTTTTGCCATAGATTGCAATGTATGTGCCTTCACCAAGCACTTTGTACGAGTCTCATACTGCTGTAACGAAGTGTTCTCACCTTATTGAAATGGTTGCAGATCATCCTTGCTGGGCCAGGCGACAAAACTCCCTGGTGAACGAAGATGGCAGGCACCTGTGCTCTGCCGATCCCACCACGCACTCTTAACAATCCGTGATTCGTGCAGTGATGTACATCTTGCGTGCAGAGCGTGTTTGCACCAGTTCCTCTAATTTTCCTGTTCAGTCTGGGCTGTTGTGCTCGTCCTCGTGTCGTAGGTTTCTGAAAGAAGGCGCCGTGCGCACCGTTTTAACTGCCTCGGCGCCGCCTTTCTGTCTCTCACACTGTGCTGTGTTTCTCAGTCGCGAGGGTTGTAATTGTAATCTGTTACTAGGAGATGCGACAGTAATGTAAGCTTGATGCAGTACACGTCTAATTGTGTTTAACATATGTTAGTGTTGATGTTGAAACAGTGATAGGTAATATGTGAGTGAGGGGTAGGAAAAATACCTTGTAACCCGCTTCGGTTGTGATGTGAGCCCAAATACTGGCTCGCGGGTCTATCTCTTGTTCAATCAATGATACAATTGCACGATTAGATCTGAAAATAAAAATGTGTGTTTAAGGACATATATATACATCCATGTGCATTTGACTTTGGATGTATATGGGTCACGTGTGCAGCTAGAGAGTGCACACATCCTCACGTGCGTGCCATCAACGTGGTGGCGTCCATGCTCAACGCCCGAGTTCGAGGCGAGCAGCTGAGCAGAACACAAGGAATCTATCTATCGGGGAGAGTGGAGACGTGATGTGTCAGGTGCCTGGGCAGGCCACACACAAATACGTGATGTGTCAGGTAGCTCCACTTCACTAGCGATGCTATCTTTTTTAGGGCTTGGTCCTATATGAATAACTCTATTAGTGGAGTTTGAGCCGCTTCGCTAAATTGTTTAGCAAAATAGTTTTGCATATAGAGTTTTATAAAATACGCTCTCGCAAAACGCCATGTAGGATGACATAAAGTCAGTAGAAGCCACTATTTTTGGCTCCTCACTCTAAAGTTCTTCTTAGTATATTTTTAGGGGCTTCATCGGTGGAGCCGATTTTTATTTTACCAGTTTAGGCCCCCGTTTGGCACGGCTTCTTCTCTGCGGCTTCAGGAGCCGTTTAGAGCCGATTTTATGTCAAACGGGTAAAATAAAAAACAACTCCACCGATGGAGCCCCTAAAAAAAACATGCTCTCACGAGCTTTGGGGGTGAAGGAGCGAAAAAAATAGTGGCTCCCCGCTTCACCTCCTACACATGGCGTTTTGTGAGAGCATGTTCTAAGGAAAGAGCTGTTTTTTGCCAAAACAATCTACTAAAACAGCTTTAGCTCCACCAAAAGAGCTATTCATGGAGTCGAAGGCCCCAAAAACGGATTCACCGGTAAAGTGGAGCCCTGCCAGCTCCCAGAGGCACTGGAGAAACCTTGATAAATGGGGCCTTAATGATAAATAAATGATAGCGTTGCATTTTTTTCGTGCCCATGCTATGAGAAAGGAAAACAATAGCCGATGCTATGATAACCATATGTTTTTTAGAGACCGCGCCGTTAAGCATATTTCATTAAGCGAGAATAAAGTTCAAACAACAAAAAACAACGGTAACCAAACCATTACGATCGAAAACCTAACAACTACTTTGGAAACTTTAAATCCGTTGAGGCGACGAAGCTGGTTTAGCGATTTCCATCCAACAGCGAGGCATCAACATATCGTTGGGCGGGTAGAGATAGAGAGCACGTAGCCCAGCCGAAGTTAGGAAAGATGACTATTTAAACATAATACTCGTCATCGATACCTAGAAGCCGTTTCTTTTTGCAAGCTGGATAGTATTTGCTATGCCATTCTACAAATTAACTCCTAGTCGATCTGTTTGGTACTAATTTTTGTACTGGCAACTTCATCTTCCTTTCGCTGTAACGTTGATCTGAGCCAATAGGTAATTTTGTTGTCGTTTGATCACATAAAGGAGTATATATATTATTATACAAGTGTATATATACTATAGATAGAAGAAACGTAAACAACTCCAAATTCTCCAAACAACATATCGGGTCATCGGAGTAGCAATCAACGCCCTCGTAGCGCACCCTAGTTGTTACTACAGACTCTATTACTATATGTCATCTTCCACAAGGATGCCGTTGACATCCGTTTGAGCACCCTTCTCCTCCTTGGCCTTCTCCGACTCCAACGCGGTCACCAGCCTAGCGAGGCACGGTCCGGCGTCTTCCAACTCGTCCGGGTTCCTGGGCGTAAGGTGCTCGCCGACGTCGACGGGCACCATGTTCACTTCCTCGAGCAACTCCTAACACGGCCGCACTGCGCCTCGTGAGCCTCGACGACGCCGCCGTGGAGGTGCATCCGGGCCAGGAACTTGAAGGACTCAAAGTCGCAGTAGGACATCTCGATCTTCTTGTCCATCCGCCCCGTCCGGATCAGCGCCGGGTCCAGCTTGTCGACGTGGTTGGTGGTGAACACGATGAGCCGCTCCTCGCCGCACGCCGACCAGATGCCGTCGATGAAGTTGAGCAGGCCGGACAGTGTGACCTTGCTGTTCTTGGCGTCCTCCTCCTCCTGCTTCTTTTTTCGCCGCCGTAGCAGGGTCGCCGCCGCCGTCCCCGTCTTTCCGGCCCTCCTCCTCCTCCTTGCTCTTGCGCTTGCCGGTCAGGTCGAGCGAGCAGTCGATGTCCTCGAACACCATGATGGACTTGCTCTTGGTCTCGATGAGCAGCTTCCGGAGGTCGGTGTTGGTCTTCACCGACGTGAGCTCGAAGTCGTAGACGTCGTACTCGAGGTGGTTCGCCATCGCGGCCACCATGGTGGACTTGCCGGTGCCCGGCGGCCCGAACAGGAGGTACCCACGCTTCCACGGCTTCCCCACTCGAGCGTAGTAGTCTTTGCTCTTCTTGAACATGTCGAGGTCGTCGATGATCTCCTTCTTCTTCGCTGGGTCCATGGCCAGCTTGTCGAACGTCTTGGGGTGTTCGAACGGGACATGCGTCCAAACGTCTCGGTAGAAACTGCAGTTATTTACATGAATCGATCATCAGACTTATTTCTCATGCATGCATGTTCAGAAACTGAGAAAAAGATGCTTACCCGTCATCGTAGCCTTCCTTGAGGATGTTGGTGTAGAGTCTTCGCTGGCGGTTCTTGGCCATGACGGCGCGGCCTTCTCTTCGCACGTACGGGAGGTACTCGTTGAGCACCAGGTCGCGGTGGCCCTCGTGAAACTCGAGCCGGAAGAACCGGCGCTCGGCGCGCGAGGCACGGCTCCACGGCATGGCGTCGTTGGGCGGCGGCACGGCGGAGGCCGACCACCAGACCGTGGCGCCCTCGAAGACGTCGGAGACCTCCTCGCCTTTGGCCATGCTGAACACGAGCTTGTCCCTGTCGGTGGCGGCGGCGTCCCGGCGGCCGCCGCCGCCAGACTCGGCCCGGAGGTGGCGCACGTCGCGCGTGCTCGCCGTGGTCAGGTAGGACTTGATCTCGTCGAAGGCGTCGCTGCTCTTGATGCGCCCGCCCTCGTACTCCTCGAAGGCCACCGACAGGTAGGGGTCGACCACCGCGGCGAGGCGCCTGGCTCGACGGTTGAAGTTGCGCGCGAAGAACTGCTGCAGGTGGATGTGCTGCAGGTTCTGCCAAATCATGGTCCAGCACACGGCCAGAACGCTTACCACCACCGAGACCTGGCCAAACCATGAAAGCGCATCCGTCTCTCGATTTTGCATATGCCCCGATCAAATGGTTGTACCTGATGCGCTACATAAACGAAACGATAGGGGCTCGGGGGCGGGGCGGGGTGGGGTTATTATAGATAGGAATCCTTATCGGTTCGAGGCGGTTCGAGGCGGGGTGGGGGTTATAAATAATATTTGCTTAATATTATTCCAGGGGCGGGGTGAGGTGGGATGGGGCTTTTAATCAATAATCAATTGATTATACTTGATCCGAATTGCATTGCTTTGCGGGAAGTAAGTAGGTTTTGTTTAAAGGATTTCTTTGTAATCATAAGGATTCTAATCACAAATTGTGATTCACAATTTGTTGTTGAGCAATTTCAGTATGCAACATTTTTAAACCACTTTGTTTTTATTTTCAACAATTTCAGTAATAGACTGTTAATGAAAAACATGCTCACGGTTGAAAAAATAATGGCAATAACAGTATAGTACAACAGATTATCAAATTCCTTGTGTGTATTTTTTTTCTATGAATAGATGCAGTCTGCCCTTTCCATTTGGTTTTCAATGAACTTAAGATAAAGACTGACTAAAGACTGTACTAACCAAGGACTTGCTTTGCCGTCAACCGTGTGCTAGGATCTGGGTCAAGCATCTTCTTGACAAGATCCTTTGCACTCTGGGAGACCTTGGGCCATGGATCCTTCTGTAAGTTAATTACTCCCCGTAGTATCGACTGTGCAATTTTCTCATCGGAGTCTGCAATCTTTTGAAACAGCATTGCATCAGCTGTTCAGTACTCGTGAATCCTGATCATATCGCTGAATCAACTATGTATGTGAATGTAAAAAGAGCAGCGTTAATTCACCTCCCTAGAACGGAGGGAACCCGTAGAGAAGGATCTGCAGGATGACACCAGTGCTCCACACGTCTATCTCTGGCCCCCGTAGAGAAGGATCTGGCCGAAGGATGACAGTCATACACGCACGCCGGAGTTCCCACATCTCCGATCTGGCCCATAGCTTCTCTTGAGAACCTCTCTAGAGCCATGTAACACCCGCTGCCAACCACTTCGGTGAACCGATCCCCTGCAGGCAGAGCAGAACAGAGCTTCCCATGTCATGGATTGATCCCTCCCAGCTCAAGTGATGTATGGCTTGCGTTGAAGAGCGTACCAGGCTTGAAGTAAACGGAGAGGCCGAAGTTGATGGCCTTATGCCGCATGGGGGTTATAAATAATATTTGCTTACTTATCAAAAAAAAATATTTGCTTAATATTATTCGGGGTAGGGGGTGGGGTGGGGTAGGGCTTATATAATCAATGGCTACTTGATTATATATGTGTGACTTAATACTCCCTCTATCACATAAATCAATTCCTAAAATTTGTGTCGATAAGTTTGACAAATTTTATAGAAAAAAAAAAATAACAACACCTATGCTATAAAAATGAGAATCTTATGAAAATATACTCTATGATAAGTCTAATGATAATAATTCAATACTATAAATCTTAATGTATTTTTCTAGAAATTTAGTCAAGGTTTAAAAGTTTGATTTAAAATAACTCTAAAAATCTATTTATTTAGGGACAAAGTGAGTAGTATTTGAAATATACAACAAACAAATAAAACTCTGTATTTTTTTTTATATTTTTAGCCAGGGATGAATTAATAGTCTTTTTAACCCTAAATTAACATCGTCAAGTGTCCAAAACAACCAGAAAAATCGTTTCAAGGCCATAGAGCAAAGTTCAAACAAAAGAGAACCAAACACCTAATACCTATTTTTTTTTCGGGGCCATACTGCTAATTCTCAAAAAAAAAAAAAAAAAAATGACATGAATGAAACTCTAGGACAAGTTCATGGATCACGGCATACTTGACTCTTCTGGGACAAAGGTAGCTATTGGATTGCAATATTCTAGAATTTGAGTAGTCAAAAGATTCACGTGGACAAATAATGCGACAACCTTAATTAATTTTCTTGAAGAAAGAAGAATGAACGAACCATCAAAGGAACCATATCATGTATTGGATAAACAATACTCAATACTCTAGAATTAGTCAAAAGATTCGCGTGGACAAATACGACAACCTTATTTTTTTCTTCAAGATGAACGAACTAGTCATGAAAAGTTATAAAGACACACGTACTCAACCTAAAAAAAAAACACTTGAGTTCTATGTTCATTAATTAGGATGTTAACTATGCAAAAAAAAAAAAAGATGATGTGGCACTGCACTTTTTGACTGAAAAGGCAGGGGAGCCCTCTACGGCTCTACCTCTATCTATTTGTATTTGTATTTTACATTAAATGAAAGAATGACAGCGCAAAGTTATAAGGCGAGTAGGCCCAAAGGGGAAAAGAAATTAAAAATAATACATCAAGGTAGGCGGCTATCTGTTGCCGGCGGTAATCAAATCACGTTACATGACGCGAAACTATACAGGTTGTTAGATCCCGTGTATATTTATTTTATTAAAAAATCCATTGTTAATTAATAATTACTAATTAGCTAATGGTTCTAGGGGCAAACAACACAGCAAGGCACCGGGAATATTATGTGCCGACCAGTCGGCGCGGAAGCCCGCGCCGACCACCCCTGTTTTCGGCCCATTCTATGTTTCAGCCCAATACTCCCAGTCTTCCCCGCTGGCCGCTGTTCTGTGAGTGGCGAGGCAATGATGGTGCGGGAATCGGACCCGAACCAGCGTCCGGCCTGGGCCACACCTTTCCCAGCTTCCGCAACCATCATTGCATGCGCGTGGTACATTCATGTGAGCCCAGGTACGTAACTGTTTCATTTCATATTTCTTTCTTTCTTTTTGCTCAAAAAATATTATAATATCATACTGCTATATGTTTTCTTGTTTTTGTTGGGTTTTATTATTCTTTACATTTTCCAGTCTTTACTTTATTTATTTTTTTTCTACTTTTCTTTTTATATATTATATATTATTACATGCTTCGTCATGAGTTTCTCGAGGAGGTGGTATCTGCGTTTTTTTTTTTTTTTTTTTTTTTTTTTCTGCTGCCTTTTACTTTTCCTTTTCTAGTTATATTTTTATTCTTTTCTATTTTTATTTCAATTATCCTATATAACGATTTTATGATTGACTTTTTATTTTATTTTATTGAGACACATGACGGTATTCACGTATTTTATGTTTCACTTTTCTTACTCTTTTTTTTTTTTCTTTCTCTCTTACATAATTTTTTTTAATTATATTTTTTTATTCTAGTGTGTTTTGTGCGATGTTTTTGACGTGTTTTTTTCGTGACGATCTAGCATGTTTCTTGTAATGTTTTGAATTGTTAACCATATCCGGCTAGTTCGGGGTTGAGAATAGTCATTTTCTAGTGTGTTTGTGTAATGTTACGTTTCTATTCATGCAATGCTCTAACATGTTTCTTTCAATGTTCTTGCGTGTTTTTTGCGATGTTATGTTAAATTTGGCTATTCATGTGGTTCAAAATAGCCGGTCTCCTAGTGTGTTTGTGCGATGTTCTAGCGTGTTTCTTCCGATGTTCTAGCGAGTTTCTTCCGATGTCCCGAAAGTGTTTTTTTTGCGATGTTACGAAAAACCCCGGCTATTTACGTGGTTGAAAATAGCCGGTCTCCTAACGTGTGCGATATTCTAGCGTGTTTCTTTGCGCTGCTCGAGTGTTTTTTACGCATCTTTGGTTTATCATGGGATAATATTCGTTATTTTTTTTGTCAAAATATATACATGAATGTGAAATCAAATTTTCGTTTGAGTACTTATTATAGGATATATGAACTTTTAAGTTGAAAAAGCATATGATGTTCTCTCCTTTATTTACTTTATACAAAGATATTCTCTTAGTATGTTTGTGATGTTTTTTGATGTATACATGTATATGTGATGTTCACTTGGTATCTATATGATGTTCTGAGATGTTCTTTATATACGATGTTGTAGATGTATTTAGTGAAATATTCTATTTTCAAAAGATAAATATTTATCAATATAATTTATCAAAATATATACACGGAGATCTTGTTTCAAAGATTTGTTGCACTTAAAATAAATCTAAAGGAGTAATTTTAATTTAATTTAGATGTTTGGTTTAGTCGTTATGGTTTTTAGTCTGTAGAAAGTCATTGATAAAAAAACTCTATCGTGGCGCTAAGCTAAGGCATGCCATGTGAAGTTGGTCATGCTTGAGCGGGCCGATCAGACGCGAATGGAGAATATTTTTTGGGCACCTGCGTTGCATCCGAATGATTGGACCCTATCGTCGCCCATCACGAGATGTTTTGTTATATGTTTTAGGGTGTTCAAGTAATATTTATGTGATATATATTTCTCGGACTTAAATGGTTTGATATGGTTTAATAATGAAAATAATAATTTATATTTAGACAAAAACATTTATATAGTGATGTTATGTACTAACTTTTTTTGCCAATCAATATTTTATATTTTTAACTATTTTGTGAATCAACATTTTCTATTTTTTTTATTTCTGGAGAAAACGAGTGGTTGAGCGACGTGGCTCTGAACTAATGGCCATAAGCAAGTTTAATCTCCTATCTATTTTTATCTGTAGAGAAAGGGAATGTTGTTTTCTTTAACATAGAAAAGGGAGTGTTCTAGAGAAAGCGGCATGTGCTTTGTGCTAATAATGGGCGGAAGCAATTATTTCTGGAGAAAGCAAATCGGTGGTGAAGAAAGCGACGTGACTCTGATGGGCGGAAGCAAGTGCTGCGCGCAAGCGGGCGAGAAAGCACGCATGTCGCGGGCCGCCAAACTAAAGAAGGCCCAATTCAGTTGAATGCGCGGGCTGGGACGAAAAACACGAAAGCAAATTAGGCAAACAAAGGATACGGCCCAGGAACAGTGACGGGCCGCGCCTGGTCGGCGCATGCATCCGCGCCGACCAGGTCGGTTCCCTAACACGCCCCGCAAGGCACGGCGATTCTACCTACTGCCGGTACGTTATTGTTCGAGACGGCCCAGCAATGAACTAAAGAGTTCCAGCCCAGCACGTGGATTGGGCTATTCCATCGGGCCCTTCCGTAGATACTAGAAAAATTCGCGGCGTTGCCGCTTACGACGAGTGGAAGTGCCCGTTTTATTATTGAAGTTGATGGTTGTTGGCGAAAATTTGAAGATATATATATGTGTCTATTTGTCATTGACAATTTGATGCACATAAGAAAGCAACATAGTGTTAAGCTGAAGCATAACTACGCATATATTGCATAACTGGCTGCAACACTACAGACTTGGTTTGTTTTGTACATGTCAGGGGGACTATGGTGTTGATATTACATAGGTGATCTCTCTCCCCTTCCTCTACCATATAATTCTGTAAGACTTTTGAATGAAATATTCAGGTGGGGGTTAAACCCCTCCGGTGACTTATTCAAAAAAAAAAAACATGAAATTATCAAATATGTTGGATACGACACATTGACTTGGACGCATATTCTGGCAATATTAGTAGCACAAGTGTTGCAAAGGGTCAATCCATCACTTTGTTAACCGTGGAAACCTATTTTGGGCATAAAGAAATTCTTGATCGAGTGAATAGGTGTCGTTGCATAGGCTACAAATGTTCGTGGCGTTGCCACTCATGGCTAGTGTGTGGGCTACATATAACGAAATATCAATTTATAAAATTACCCGTTGATTCACTCACTGATAGCTAAGAGAAAATTTTTATATATATACACATTAATCCAAAAGTCAAGCTTGCCATTGTTGATGGAACTTGAAATCTACATATAACTGATTCCAAATCTAATAGTGACTTTTATATCAGAGTTGATAATCTTCTTACTGCAATAATCTTTAATGTAGAAAACCCACACATTAGACAACACTGATTTCAGCTTGCAAGTACAAAAAAGATAGCATCATAATCTAGTGACTTTTCTATAATAAAAAAAACACAAACATTAAATCATTCAAGCATGGCTTATCTGTTGCTGCAAAATCACAAACCAATAGAAGAAAAGGAAAGATAGAGGCCATGGTGCACATACATTCTTCTAGAGGAAGTAGGCTTGCTGGTCTATAAGCATTAAATAACCCTGAAACGTTTATAACAGGTTGGTCTACATGCTGCCCACTAAAGAACTGCTTCCAGTTTCATAGCTTGCTGGTAGAGCTTGACAGTTGCCAGTAATCTCAAGCTCCTTATGAGTAAATAAGACACTTAGTTTGTCTAGCAATTCTTCTATTTGGAGTGCATTGTGCTGTGGAAGACAGGAAGAGAGTAAAACAAGAGATGATTCAGCACATGAACCAATTGCATTGAAAAACATAGAGCTGCATGCAGGAAATAATCAAAATAACATCAACTTCCATTTTCATTCATGTAAATAAAAGTAAAAATGTAAATCATGAGTTGCAAAACATATAATGACCCAAATTAATCCAGATCTGAGACACTTTCAACAGGTCAAACTCTGTATTTAAACCAGAGAGCACAATTGATATTTATAGCTTGGATCAGCAGTAAAAGCATATCAAAATTTCGTAATTCTTTTGATGATGTGGTTTTATATTTGCTCCACACATGGCACATTGCCTCTGGAGAAAAAGGCCAGAATAACAAAACATACTGACCTCAGTAAATGTCTTTGAGTATCTCTAGATTTTTTTGGAGCCACAGACCATGGCAGTCTACAACATGTTGCTCGGCGAAGTGTCTATCAATATTCAGAGCCTAGTACAGGTTAACATGTCTTGTTTCTTTTCGTAAAAAATTTCAAAGAGAAGAGAGAAAGAAAACTTTTTTTAGCATTCAATCAGGATATACCTCAAAGGTATATGGTCGAATACGTTGTGTGCAGCCAACAGGTTGAGGTAAACCATATCATCAGGGGTGACATGTCATGTTTCTTTTCGTATAAAATTTCAAAGAGAAGAGAGAAAGAAAACTTTTTTTAGCATTCAATCAGGATATACCTCAAAGGTATATGGTCGAATACGTTGTGTGCAGCCAACAGGTTGAGGCAGGTAAACCATATCATCAGGGGTGATGGTGTCCCATGGGTTACTGAAAATTTAAATGCATTCAAGAACTTATGACTTCCAAATTTTTTAGAGAAAGGTTTCAATGACTTCAAAATTAAGATATAAAAATGTAGGCACACCTTAAAAGTGCCAAGACTCAGCAGAGTCAAGTTAAAACAGGTTGCTTCCAAAGTTCATGGATAAGATTAATTCTTATAACACTGATATTCAATTAATTCCCATGTATCTGCCTCTTATGAAAGAATCAATTTTTTAACTAACCCTTGGTAGGTAATGGTACAATATATAACTAATGAGTTGATGAATCAAGTTAGAAAATTAGTCACGGCTTCAAGGTATGAGCTGCAAAGTATACCATGTGTCCATGTTGCAGAAATAATGATGATGATAGATCATCACACTGATATTGCACATATTATTCAGCCATTGAAAAGGCTACCAACCATAAAGACTCCACATACACAGGTCTATGTCAAAAGAGAATGCACTACTTCAGTTCTGCCGGTTATTGCTTGTCCGAAACGGTAGGTATGTTTGTATACAAGGTTTTATTAGGCTGGTCGGAGTACCATATTCTAATATGAATCAATTAAGACAACCAGTGATTAAGATTACCAGCAGGCACTTGCTCGAAGGCATAAACGAAGCAAATAGTTGGTACATATCTGGTTTGACGTCACTATGTGGTGTCTGCACGGCTGCTCTCTATTCTGTTGTGTCACTTGACCTATGTCAACCTACCTGTGGGGCTGCGAACCAGAAAGAAGACATTACACCGAAATAGAAAAAGGGTGAGAGAAAATAGTCACCAATATTGGCAGGTAGGGGAGACTGAACAAATCAGCAGGCTTACTTGGAGCACAAGTTGCAACCTGATAGTTGATGGTTGTGTTTGAGTACTTAGAATGGTGTCCTCCTATTCAAGGGCAAAAGTGAATTGTTAAGACAAATCCTTCCTATGTTAGAGAGATTTTGTCTCTGAAAATCTCGGAATGCAAATCAATAATATCATAATCCTTACAGTTAAAAAGAGCATACATCATATCTCTGTTGTCTTCGTTGTATGGTTGTATTTCTTAAATGGTTTGCTCGTTGCTGTGAAAATCTTCAGACAATAGAAGAAATAGTTCAGATACAGATTTAAACAGATATATTTATTAGAAACTGCATCACTATATCATTGGGTAGGTGCAAATATAGTATAGTAGACAGCATCTGTCCTTTTACAAGAAAATAGGATAATCTTAAATGTGAAATGAACATGGAGTATTGACAACAGCATGAATCATCATTCGTTCACTACAGCATACTCAATCTGCTAACCAGAAGATAATATTCACGGTTCCTACACTTGCTGTATCACTAAGTATTAGATGATAATAATATTCAATGTTGTAAATAAAGTAAATAAAAAACGTACTAATATGAGTTCAAATAAAAGCATGCTATCAGATGGGTTGACGAACCTATGAATTCATCCATCCAAATGCTCGATGTTGTCTCATCGCCGTCGTGGAGTAGAGCGAGGGCATTGGGGTGGCACCGTCAAAATTGCCGGAGCTGCTGTACGCGCCTCCATCTAGGGTTTGGTGAGTAGCGGTGAGCCGGTCGCGCTGGGCCAGGCAGGCATGCCGCTACGCCTGGAGGGAGGGAGAGGGCTAGGCCAGGGCGCGTGGGCGCGCCTGCCGTCACCGGAGAGGCCGCCGCCGGGTCGCACGCGCATCAGACCGGGGCGAGGTCGCCCCGGAGCGCGCCGCACGATGAGAAGGCCGGCCTAGGGCCCGTCTTAGACGCCGCGCTGCTGGAAGAGCGGGAGGGAGAGAGGGGAAGGGCGCCCGCGCATGGCGCCGTCGGCGTCACCCGGGTGCCGACGTTCATGGTGGTAGTGGCTCCATATTACATCAGCTAAAGAAATGGAACATGCTACAATTATTAAAGGAATGGTCTGAGTCTCTAAGAAGTTCTGAAACTTACTAAGTAACTGCACTATGCATATGGGCGATGAAGCACTAAACAAATGTATGGAATAAGTATATGAGTGGTTATTTATACGAACTGTCGCGCCCACCTTTTGAAGATTTGCCAGTTCATCTCTGTGATGCGTCGCTGGATTTCTAGTTACTGTGACTGCTACAACGACCATACAGAAGAAGGATGAGGATGCTGAGCTTTATATTATAGTACCGGAGCATGATAGCAAGGGGATATAATAAGTAAACCGGAGCATTATTGTACCCAAGCCTTGTATGAAGTAACAAAAGGAGGATGCTGGGCTTTATATTATACTCCCTCCGTCCCAAAATAAAGCGTCTTGCGGTCAAATTTTTCAACTTTGACTAAGTTTGTAGAAAATACGTGCAACATTTAAATCTTCAAATAAATTTGTTAAAAAACTAGACTTAAAAATCTTTGCAATGATACTAATTACTTAACATAAATATTTATATATTTTAATATATAATTGCCGACATTTTGAAAACGTTGAGTTCCGGGGAAGGCGGAAGGTCTTTAATTTTGGGGACAGAGGGAGTAGTCTTTATGGACCAACTGCATGTTCATAGTATAAGCCAGGCGAGGAGGAGAAAAATCACCTTGCCTCATTCACATGCAATTTTTGTATCAAAAACTGCTCAGACAAATTGTAAAAGCTTGAAATGCCGATGTTGTATAACGGAAGTCCATGATGATCAAGTCTTTTTCAATCTTTCTAAATTGGTTGTCATTCTCTTTGGTTCCATGGTCCATTGTTACCAGAGCCACCAACTGAAATTTCGAATTGAGGCAAACAATTAAGTGCCCATGGAAATTCAGGCACCTAGGAGACTTGTTCTTCAGCACCAGCATATCTTCCTTCTGACTGGATGATCGTGATGTTGAACTTTCTATCCGATCTGATTTAGATTTGAATCTGTTTATTATCTCAATCAATGCAATCCTACATGATAGTAAGATAATAGAATATTCATATATAACAGTTTAAGCCAGAGTAGCTACAACTCCCAGAAACGCTAATTATTCAGTGGCTCAATGCACATTTACCTTGGGGAATTTCCTCGAGCAGCAGCTGGGCATCATCAATGGACGCCACTCTAGCCGACGAGGAGCTGGATGCTGCTCTGGTCGCTGAGGAGATGGCCCGTGTTCACATTGTAGGAGATTTTCCTGCCGATGCCGCTGCAGCCTCCCATGAGCGTGGCAAGGGACAGGGCCACATGGGCCACCGTGCTGGGAGAACCTGGATGCCGTAGCGCCTAGAGACTGTTGCCTTTCCAGGTCTCCGATGGCAGGGGCCTGCGCCGGTGGCTTTGCGCCGCCGCCGCTTGCACCGGTGACACGCAGCTGGCCACATCCGCGGCTTGGTCGGGCGCCGCCCGTGCCGTGGCGTCACCGCGACACCTCCGTGTGAGGCCCGCCCTAGCTGAGGCGACACACTGGGGTCGCCGCACCGCCGTGGTGCGGTGTCCAGCGGCACCGCCGGGTGCCGCGAGGCAGGCGAGGGAGAGCATGATGATGATGAGGAGGAGGAGGAGGGCGTGCGCCGCCCGCGCCTTGCCCGCCGCCGGAGAGAGGGAGCGGGCAACGAAGAGGTAAGGGCAAGGGGATGAGGTGGCCTAGACTGCGACATGTATTTTGCCACGATTCGAGGGTTTTTTTTTGCAAAATTATCGGGATTCGCATGATCCGAGCCGTTCATTTGTTCGATCCGACGCCCAGGAAAAGCGGGCGACGTGGCCACGCCTGGTTGGCCCGCTTTTGGTGCAGAAATCGTAGGGTGAAATTGGATATGGAAATTGTTGCTCAAAAAAAGAAACAATTGGATATGGAAATTAAAGGGGAACATATAGTGCAAACCAACCCCGTGTAACCATGCAAACTTCGTGTCTCTTGGATCAACATCCTATGACCCAGATTAAAAATTTTACATGGTTTACATGGAGGGGTTGGTTTGCACCTGATATGTTGCCAATTAAAAAAATGCAGGAATACGAATTCCTGCCAGACATTAATTAGCTAAGACGTTATTGTTGTGCTTCAATTGAATGGAATTAATCAGACAAAAGAATGAGCTTTTCGGAAAGCTTCTTAAAGAATTACATGCGGATGAGAATTAGCAAATACCCCCTCTGTCTCAAAATAAGTTTTATTCTCGCTTCTCAAGAAGTCAACGTTTTTAAAATGTCAGCAATTATATATTAAAATACATAAATATTTATGATAAGTAATTAGTATCATCGGAAAGATCTTTAACTCTAGTTTTTAATAAATTTATTTGAAGATTTAAATGTTGCACGTATTTTATACAAACTTAGTCAAAGTTGAGAAAGTTTAACCGGCACTCTTCTCATAACATCATTCTTTTTGGACTGAGGGAGTATATATATATAGTAGCATCGTGTCTTCTCTTTCGTGGTTGTTAGATGGTGACCGCGCACAAAGGGATGGTGTTATAACATAATACTGCTTGTGTTCCTGCACAAAGGTTTGTTGCCAAAGTTTTGAAAGTGTTTTTTTTTAAGAATTACGCAGTACAATACAGCCACCCACACGCCACACCTAAACTCACATAATCTTTCTTTGGATTGTCACGAGGTGGGTAGTGAGCATGGTACACCTTTCTTTGGAATCCTAAATAAACGAGAAATATAATCAGGTCATGCATGTGAAATCACTGCCAGTAAACTGAATTTTCAATCTTCACGTGGGCGAAAAATCAGCAGAGAAAATATCTATCCTGGATATACTCTCTTCGGTAACCAGAGAAAGCATTATGCCTGATGATGTTCTAGACTTGGATCATCAACCTACGACTGGTCACATTTCCAAGCTTTGATATGCAGTATCTATCATGTTTCCTGTGCACGGCTCCAGGATCAGGAATGTGGCGGGCGGCCGTTAGTGTAATTTTCTCAGGAAAGGGAGAGGCGGGCGGGCGTGTGATGTCACGGGTCACCTCTAGCTAGCATTAGCATTGCGTGACGGTCACCACTCGCCAGTCACCACCTGTACGTGTGCGTGCCACTGCCATTCGTGGCCCAGCTAGCCGCGCCGTGGAGCCGGCAGGCCGGCGGCGACCGGCGCGCCGCGCAGCGTGGACTGACCCGCAGACAGAGGCGGTCGCGAGTCGGCTAGCAGCAGCAATCCGCCGAGAGAGACCGGCCGCGGAGATTGCCGCGATCGAGCTATCGCCGTCGCGGCGGCCGGGTCCGCGCGCATGGGCATCGGCATCGGCATCGGCATCACTGCCTCTGTGCGGTTGTGCTGTGCCTCGCGCGGTTTGGGTTTGTCACGACGCAGCGCGGTCGCCAGACGGACGCAGCAACGCACGCTTCCATGTCTCCCTCCGAGTCGGATCGGATCGAGCTATCCGGAGGAACACGCCACTGTTGCTGTTTCAGTATGCCCGGCTTTTGGGAGGCAAGGCCCGTCTATGACCAGATCATCGAGCAAGAACGCGCTCGTGTGTGGCAGCTTTGTGTAAAATCCAGTCTCGTGGTAAATGAGCTACTTTTCATCAGGTACTTAAAACCCATGCGTTCCAAACATACACGTCCATTGTGGATGGCGCCCTAATGCCTTGTAGACCATCCTCACTCGACTTCACTCTATAGCCTAGAACTAATTTGTACGTTGTTTGTCCAAACGGTTCTGCACCTTTATACACCGTTTAAATGCTACATGCCCATGTGACGTATTCGTCTAATAGACCGTTTTACCCGCTTAGGTGGCCATTTAGCTTGAATAATGGCAAAACAACAATTAAGTGACCGATTGTTTATCATTTAGTGTTTACGATAGATAACACTATATATACCCCCACAGAAGTCTGGATTAAAATTCAAAACAAACCTGAAACCCTAACCTTGAACCTCAAGAGAGTTCATGGGTGGTTGTTGGAGACAGCAACAACCAGAGTGTCGTCTACAATGGTGATATTCGTAATTTGGGGGACAAATAAATCACAAGATTCTAAAAATGTATTGAACTTTTTCTCTATCTTAATACTAACACACACAAACCTCTTATGTGATCGAGAAAAAGGTATCAATCACACAGTTTTTTCACGTTTATTCCATAGCTAGCTAGGCAGTTTTTGCACGTATACGTGTGCGCGTGGAAAGATCAGATTGACCTCGTCGCGAGATGTAAATGGCGCTAGATAGATCCACGGAGACCTATCCGTGTCGTCGTCGGGTCTCCCGTCGATCCCGTTACGAGAAGAAAGGTAAATCTGTGGAAAATTACGCTGCTGGCTGATCAAGTCTTGAGTGAGTCTCGACGAGACCGGCCGGGAAGCTACAGTGACACGGCGAGCTGCCGATGGATGTTCGCCGGGCCGCCGGGGCGTCCGCCGTCGTGGTCGTCGTCGCGTAGCAGCAATGTCGCCGTCGAGAGAAGGACACTCGTTGGAAATTCGCATAGCTCCGATCGATGCTGTCGCTGTCGCTTGAATATACAAATACATAGCTAGATCTAGATACCTATAACTCTGATGCTTCCGTTGGAAATTCTTTTTTTTTGCGGAACTTCCGTTGGAAATTCGAACGCAAGATCGACCCTGGCGCGCGCAACGGAACAAATACTGATCCATCTTTCGGTGCGTGCTCTGAAGCAGCACCCGTCCGTCGTCGTCGCCGCCGTCGTCGCCGACGACGACGCAGCAGTAGAATCTTCAATTCGCTCCTATCCAGCCGCATTGTCTATCCACACACAAGAGAGATTATGGATGTGAATAATGAAGAAAACAAGCTGTATGTATGTATCTTGGCATGTATATATTCGCAAAACAATGGCTTCATGAACCACCAGGAGCAGGACGATACAGAGGCATGCATGACCATCTCTGCCTCACCAAATCTCGACGCGCCTAAACTATACCGTACCAGATCTTACTATACACACACGACTGACATGAGGGCAAATTATACAATAATAAGATTCCTACACCCCGGTACACGACGACGACACTCGACACGTACGACGTGGCACGCAGGTGTCCTGCCAGAGATCAATCCATCAAGGCAGCTTGGAGGACGCGCTCCTCCGGCGCGACCCAGCGCCGGCGCCCCTGACCTCGGCGCGGATCTTGGCCGAGATGGCGTTCCGGCCAGCGACGGGCGCGTTGGCGGGCCAGAGCCCGACGGTGACGGCCATGTCCTTGAGCCCCTGCAGCTTCTCGAGCACCTCGACGACGGCGGCCATCCTCGGCCTGTCCCTCGGCTGCTGCGCCGTGCACTGCACGGCGAGCTGCGCCACGGCGCGCGCGCCCTTGACGGAGTAGTGCCCGGCCAGCCTCTGGTCCATGATGCAGCGCAGCCGGCGGCTGCCGCCGCTGAGGTAAGGTCGGGTCCAGTCGACGAGCTTCACCTGCTGCTCCGCGTGCGCGCTTCGCCCCCGGACGTGCTCCATGGCGCGGCGGCCGGTGAGGAGCTCCAGGAGCACGACGCCGAAGCTGTAGACGTCGCTCTTGACGTTGAGGTGGCCCGTCTGCACGTACTCGGGCGCCGCGTACCCGTGCGTGCCCATCACCCGGGTCGTCACGTGCGTGTCCTCGCCCTCGGGACCCATCTTGGCGAGCCCGAAGTCGGACAGCTTGGCCGTGAAGTCCGAGTCCAGCAGGATGTTGGACGCCTTGAAGTCGCGGTAGATCACCGGCGTGTTGGCGGCGTGGAGGAACGCTAGGCCCTTGGCGGCGCCGATCGCCACCTTCAGCCGGGTGCCCCACGGCAGCGTCGCCGAGATCCCTGCAATTTTAACGCCAACGATCATAAGAGCTAGGACGACGACGTACGCCCATGGAGAACGAAACGAAGGAACACCTACTCCTGAAGAGGTGGTTCTCGAGGCTGCCACGGGGCATGAACTCGTAGACGAGGAGGCGCTCCTCGTCCTCGCAGCAGTAGCCGAGGAGGCGGACGAGGTGCGGGTGCCGGAACTGGCCGAGGAAGATGACCTCGGCGAGCCACTCGCGGTGTCCCTGGAACCCCGCGGCGTTGAGCTGCTTGACGGCGACGGGCTGGGCGGCGGCGAGGCCCGGGCGCATGCCGGCGTCGACGAAGCCCTTGTAGACGGCGCCGAAGCCGCCCTCGCCCAGCATGAAGCTGGCGGAGAAGTCGTGCGTGACGCCGCGGGGCTCGCCGAGGCCGAACGAGTGCAGCTGCAGCGGGCCCGCCATCTCCCCGTCCTGCTCCTGCTGCTGCTTCACGCTGCCGTCCTTGTCCACCACCATGGTGGCGGACGCCGGGCTGTTGGCCAGCGACGAGAGGCGCCTGAAGGACGCCAGCCGGCGCGAGAGCTCCGACTGCTGCGGCCGGCACCGCGCCAGCCCGTCGGGCGCCACCGCCGCGTCCTCCGCCGCGCAGCACTTGGTGGCCGACGCCAGCACGGGCCTCCACGGCTTCGGCATCGTGTCGTGTTCGGCTAGCTGCTGGCTGGGAGTAGGCAAGTAGCTTAGCTCGGAGTGAGCAGAGCAGGTGCAGGGAATGAGCTCAGGTATGTACGGGGAGTGGATGGATGCCGATGGAGGTGCGGTGGTTAGAGTGGGAGGCACAGGAGGCGTGGGGATCATATAGGAGGGAAGCCGATGGAGAGGGGCCAGGCCACAACCGTTCCAACACCCAACTGCTCCGAACCACTCCCCGTACGTTTCAGGCAGGCAATTGTGCGCTTATGGCAGCATGGGGCCTCGCCTTTTGCGTGCACTGCTCAGCGCTGCCTTGTCTCTTGCTCGTCTCTGGTACTAGAGCAAGAGACATACGTGTCATTCTGTAGAAATTGCAGAGGCCGGGGATTTTTCGATGAATCAAGCGTGTACATACTGCACTTTTTTACATTATTATTGACAGGCTCCCTTTTCCCGTAAAAGGAATTACAGCCTTTACCAAGACCCATATATGTCACAATCAGTAGGGATATTGAAAATTGGAACTAAAATTACAAAGCCCCAAAACAAAGGGGGTTGGTTGTTAAAGACTTGAGAAGAATGAATGAATATCAGCCTCCTCTGTAAGTGGTGGTGGAAAGTGGAGAATGGCGAGGATATTTGGCAAGATATTTCTTAAGAAAAAGTACTCTATATGAAGAAGAATAGTACTCGTTTGCTTGTGTGGAATGACGTCTTAAAAGTTAGTTGATCTTATGTCCGAATGTGTTTTTGGAAAACTCGTAGGCGTGGTTGCCCTACATATTTCTGTAATTTTGCTGCTCTGAGTAATGAAATTTGGTTCCTTACCGTTGAAAAAAAAAAAAGAAACTCGTGTATACATACTGCACTTTGTATTTGGTTAATTATGTTTTCGAGAAAGAAATTATAGAACCAAGAATTTAAACCTTTTCCAATCACCTTTCTACCATTTTCATGCTTACTGGTCAACCAACCCACTAATCCCTTGCGCACTCATATATCTTGTGTGGCACGTTGAATAGATTGGATACCACATAGTGTGAATGATATTTAATTATCTAGTGCACATAGTCTAAAGCATTTTTTAAATATATCGAATCATTTGAAGCTATATATTATAGCACAAATGGTTCTAGGGTTGGTGTTTCCTATACAAAATGCCATTTCCGATCGTCTCAGATATTTTGATATTCCGCCATTTAGGTAGGGAGAAGCAAAGCTTGGTTCATGCAGGGATTGCATCTCTCTTAGACCGAGAGTAGTGTCTTTTAATGGATTTTCTTTAATTATTTTTTGGTTTCTAAATCCCGATACTAGGGGGAATACCCCGCGTTGCGTTGCCGTGGCAGTTGCAAATAGCTTTAAAAGAAATTAGAATATTTATATTTATTTAGTTATATGAATGAAACTATCTTAATAACCTAATTTTGATGACCATTAAATTCATGTTAGTGGATGAAGAGAAACTATCATAATTACATGTGCTAGTTGACTATAATTATAACTTCTAGTGGATTGTTGATGTGGATAGCTATAATTGTAACTTCTAATGGATTGTTGATGTGGATAGCTTGCACGCCGAGAGAAATCTCTTGTGGGGTTTAGGTTGGGAGAAGCAAAGCTTGGTTCATGCAGAGATTGCATCTCTCTTAGACCGAGAGTAGTGTCTTTAATGGATTTTCTTTAATTATTTTTGGTTTCTAAATCCTCGATACTAGGGGAATACCCCGTGCGTTGCCGTGGCGATTGCAAATAGCTTTAAAAGAAATTAGAATATTTATATTTATTTAGTTATATGAATGAAACTATCTTAATAACCTAATTTTGATGACCACTAAATTCATGTTAGTGGATGAAGAGAAACTATCATAATTACACGTGCTAGTTGACTATAATTATAACTTCTAGTGGATTGTTGATGTGGTGAAGGGTCGAGATGGGGACTAGAGGGGGGGTGAATAGTCCCTTTCAAAAACTAATCGCACCGGCTAACAGAAAACAAATGCGAATTAAACTTATCGGTCTAGCCAAGACTTCACCCCTCTAACTAAGACTCTAGATCACCTCACAAAAGATCCTACACAAGAAGAGTGAGGTGACAAGCCTAGCTTGAGCTCCTAATCAATTCTAATGCAAGGTCACACAAACCTAAGCACTAGTACTTTAAGCACGGGTGAGCTCCTACACAATTCTAGTAAGCACAAGCACAAAGCCCCTAAACTCACTAGATGCACAATGGACAAGGCAACACACACCTAACCCAAAGGCTCAAATTACCTAGCTACACAAGCTAAGCAAAGTAACTAAACAAGCTACACAAGCTAGATAGTTACAACTACACTACTCAAGCACAAGCACAATATATATATGAATGTAATAACGAAGCTTGAGATGAAGAGATTGCAAACCACCGCTGAAGTGTGGACACAAGATGACACCGGCGATTTTTACCGAGGTCTCGGGAAGCTTGCCAACTTCCCCTACTCCTCGTTGTGTCGACCAACACTTTAGTGGTTCCACGGTTTGACGAATCACCCGGTGATGATTCTCAAGCTTAATGGCCGGTGCCGGATCCCACGGTTGGGAGCTCGATCGAGTCCCCTCACACGGTGTGAGTCCTCTAGCCAATCCCTCGGAGGGTACCGTGTGAACCACACACAAGTGTGGTAGCTCAATGACACGCTCCACTAGAGTTGCTTTTTCACGATCCCCGCGAGGTGAGCACGAACCTCTCACAATCTCTTCTTGGAGCACCGCACAAGCTTCCTTTGCGTGCTTCATGAAGTCTCTTGCCACCAAGCCGTCTAGGAGGTGGCAACCTCCAAGAGAAACAAGCACACCGCTTGCAACACGATCACCTAGTGCCACACGATGCAATCTCTCAAAGCAATCGCACTAGAATCGCTCCTCACTTTGATTTGGATGAACTCTATCGATCACAAGTGAGTGGGAGGGCTCTCTAGCACCACAACACAAGCCACCAAGGCTAGAGTATGCTCAAAGCACCGAAACAAGTCGGGTATGTGGTGTATAAATAGCCCAAACCGAGAAACTAGTCGTTGGGGACGAAAAAACACGGTACGACGCTGGACGGACGCGCCGCCCGGACTCACCAGTGAGTCCGGTCATAGCGTCCCGATCGACGCGTCCGGCAAAATTCAGGCTGCGAGAGCTCTCGCCGGACGCCTTGGACGGAGCCTCCGGTCGGTCGCGTCGTCGCGCTTATCGTGCGTCCGGTCACCGCGTCGGCCAGACCCACCGCCGTAAAACGGCGATATCTCCTTCATCCGAACTCCGTTTTCGATGATCTTGGACTCTATGGAAAGCTTGCTCAGAGGGCTACACAACCCACATGGTTACTTGATCCAACTCACAATGGATCAAAGCAGTATTCCACTCTAAGAGCAGTCCAAGTGTCCGAGAAACACCAAAACAACTTCTCCTTTGCAAATGTGCCAACACCTCCAAGTGTACATCACCATGTGCATGTGTGTTAGCATTTTCACAATCATTTTTCAAAGGATTTTCTCTTGCTCTTACCACGCCACTCGATCCTAACACATGCAAAGTTAGATCGCTCAAGTGGCACTAGATGACCGATATGCAAACA
The DNA here is from genome assembly GCA_015847255.1 of Hyparrhenia diplandra. Classification (NCBI taxonomy): domain Eukaryota; kingdom Viridiplantae; phylum Streptophyta; class Magnoliopsida; order Poales; family Poaceae; genus Hyparrhenia; species Hyparrhenia diplandra. The sequence continues at coordinate 117,406 of JADLZK010013303.1, forward strand.
AGTTTGCCCTCTTGATAATACGGCTATCTATCCTAAATCCGGTCATAAACTTCTCTAAACACTAATGACCGCTTAAAATGAAATGCCCTATAGGTTATACCTTTGCCTTGCGCATTTCCATTTTCGCTCCATCTTCAAGTGCCGATGCAACATATGCACCAACACGATCAAGAATGATATGATCCATTTCATATCATCACATGATCTTCTTGGTCCATCGATCTTGACCTCACTTGCTCTTCACCGTTGCGTCGGTCCGTCGGGCCAAGTCCCTCGACTTGCCCTTCACATTTGCAACCCGGTCCATCAAGCCAAGCCTTGTCTTGATCTTCACCACCTCGGTCACATGACTCCATGTCATGTTTCATATGCAATAAGCTCCTCCATTACTTCATCACATATGAACTAATCTCACGTGTATTATCTCAATCACACAATATTAGTTCACCTAATGTTGACACTCAATTACCAAAAACCACAAGGGACCTTTCATGTGGATAGCTATAATTTTAACTTCTAATGGATTGTTGATGTGGATAGCTTGCACGAGAGAGAAATCTCTTGTGGGGTTTAGCTTTAATTATATGATTATGGGATAGGGTTAGTAAACTTGATAACCATATTTCTTTTATACTACTGTTGGGGAGGTGGGTAAAATGAATTTTGTGTGGTGGGTGGAACAGATAAGGTCCATAAGGAGAGAGACAAAATGGGAGATAATAAGGATGAACTTGATTTCAGTTGTTGATTTTAAATTTGGGATCCTAAAACTTATGTTTGAAGGCTTAAAAAAGAACACTCAATGGAATACTAAACGAGCTTTATTTTAGAATCTCTTGCTTGTTGTGCACAGACATAAGCGGGAGAGAATAAACATGTCTCTTATCCGTTTCAAATGGTAAATTATTTTAGCTTTAATGTTATCCTAAGTGCAAACTTGTCTAATTTGGACTAGTTTAACTGAAAAACCAACATTTTCATTATCAAATAAACACATAAACAAAAATATACCTCACGGTGACGATTCTAGTCCGATACTATAGAGGTTTGTACCTTTTTATATGTATAGTTGATCGAAACTAAACAAAATTGACTTGGGACAAATCTATCTCACTACACGTTTTAGAAGAAGGGATTATTATATACTTCCTTCACCCGTCATTCTAAAAATCTTGAAGAGTTAAAGCATCTTAAATTTGACTAAAATTATAAGGAGAATTATAAAAAAATGTACAAAATAAGTATGCTATAAAAATATAACCGATGAAAATATAAAAATACTTAGTTAACATTATAAATGTTATTATCTTATCATATAAATTTGGTAAAAATTGAGATGTTTTGACTTTTCAATATTCTTGAAATGGCTAATAATTTAAGATGAAGGGAGTATATTGCAAAGCATTGGTCGGCAGTCGGACAGCATGGAGTACACGCGTGAATCGTAATCACGATGTGGCAAGGCTGTCGCCCAGATCTTATATGCCAGCCTGGACTGCGCGCATGCATGTATAATCGGACAATAATAAAGCGGTGTAACGATATTTTATTGGGGTCAGCATGCCTATGACCATTGACTGTTTTGACCGGCGGCGACGACCCTGCATGCATATGATAGGCTACTCTGTACTCCGTATGCAATAGAGATTCAACCAGTCAAAAGGAGCGAGGTGCCCATCGTACTGAACCTGAGCAAACCACAAAGACACAAACTAACTGGTATAAAACTGAGTATATATATGACAAACTAACTGATACATTTTCCAATTGACAGGTTCATTCTTTTTTAGAGCCTGTTTTGAATGGGGGATTTCTAAAGAAAAAAAAAAACAAAAGAAATATAGGAAAATTTCCTCTAGTTGTTGTTTGGAACAAAGGACTTAGATTCCTTTCCAAAGGAAAGGCTAACCTTGCTTCACAAAATATAGGGAAAAAGGCATCCAAAAGAAACCTAAGGGAAAATTTCCTACAATATTTCTCAAGCATGAAACCTTTGCTTCTTGAACACATGTGACTTCCTATGATCCAAACACCTGAAATTTTTTATTCCTTTGTTTTTCAAATCCTATAGTTTTCTAATTTTCGCTCTACTCTATTCCTATATTTTTTTTTTTCCATTCATTTGTTTTGCATTCATGCATTCCAAACAGCAGCCTGTTTGGATTTGAATCTAGTTGGCTTGCTGGTGTGTGTATCGTGAATTAATGAATTATTAATGGGAGGACGAAGCAGTGGAGGATGTAGGATGGAAATCTTTAGTCTTCAGCCTCTCAAGAAAGTTGGGTTGTTACCTTACAGGCAGCTGATGCACAGGCTCCTAGGAACTATGTGAGAGAAGTAGGTGGGCCTAGTATTAATGATTCCAAATCACTATGTATGTGCTAGGCATGAGGTGAAGATTGTTGATGATGCTACGAAGGGAACAAGCTGGGGCATGCAAGTGGACCTGGGAGATGTTGAATTGCTACAGGCAGTGTTCACCTGAAGCTGTACAAAGTTCTCGATGATGGAGGTCCGGAGTAGCTTACAATCAAGTCCGTAGCGTCTACCGATTTCGCCATATCCCCATTTTACTTTTCTTTTCAACTAGAATTCCTTATATCATTTAATCCATCCATCTTTTAGTTTTTTTTAAATCACTGAATTCATTATTCGACGTAGTCTAGCTAGCAAGTAGCTAGCAACTTTGACTGTTCTTGTCTCTAATCACTCTGTTGGTGCGCTGTATTATTAGCCATGATCTAAAAATTCCTAGAGGGACTTTAGGAGGCCTGTCGGGCGCCATGGGATTAGTGGCGGTAAGAGGGGCTTAAGCCCGCCACCCCCCAATGCCTGGCCGCTAGATCTGTTCTTGCGTGTCTTGAATCTTTAAATTTATCATTAATTGCTTTATTTGTTTGATCTAACTGTTGTTTTATAGATACAAATGTTTTTGACCTTATACTCAAAGAAATCGAACTTGCACTGCAGTAAAATTTAAATACTAAATTTGTATCCGGGCCCCTGCTTACTAATATAATATCGAAAAGCATCCATGGAGTATGAGACACTTATCATCAGGGGTACGTAGTCAGCTGCATACAACATGCGGCATGTTAGACGCGGTCATCGTGGCAAGCAGGCCGTACGGAGCAGTTGAAGTTACAACAATATCCATATTAAATCCGATCGATCCGGTCGCCATGACTAGTTTGACTGTCAACGCGTTTATTACAAAGGCAATAATCATAAATCATAAATATGGAGTATATATTTATACACTGAAGGAAGAAATATGCATGAGTGCTAGTAGATGGAGATATCTTGAAGGACCGAAACGGCGACCAGTGGAGGGTGAATGGGAGCCTCGATTTTCCTTTTCAATTTTTGGGTCATCGGCTCAACCCCCAACCTCAAAAAGCGAACTCACAAAAAGCGAATGATACACGTGCTAACTGGTAGCAAGATATCAAACGCAAGAGTTAGACACAACGAGTTCAACTAAACAAACAGAGATCGAATCGGAGCTCGAACGGACAATCTAAGGATAAAACGATAAGCACGGAATTACAGAACTCTCGGACAGCGGGGGGCAGCAAGGCCTTCATCGAAGACCATCGATTGCTTGTCCCGCAAAAACTCGAAAGCACGCAAGATAGATACGCGAACCCGGCTGAATCGTAGGGAAGCGAGTAAAATCATTTACATTTTCATTTCTTGAATTAATGAGCATGCCATGAATGCTTCTGTAGAATAAAAGTGACACTACACAAATTTATTTCTCAAGTCATTCACGAGCCGCTCAATCAAGCTGTTCACTACCAACACAAAGCGCATTCACCAACAGCACACGCTAGCACACGCATTGGAGGGCCCGCACTCCGACTGGCTGAAACCGAATTTAACGCGAGCGAGTGGTCTTGCGACTGCCACTGCGATTGTTGTGCTCGAGCTAGACACCGAACGAGAGAAGGAAACACGGAAAGCAGAGGCTGCCACCGCCTGGTTCGGGCTGCAAGCACGAAGCCACGAAAAGAGGCTAGGGAGGATGAAGGGGTATGCCCCCTCGCTAAATAGCCCCAATTCCCTCCGCCTAAACTACCCCTAAGATACATGAGTCGATTTTGTAACCCTAAGGCTATTTTGGTCGACTCGGGTAATCTTCGATCCGACGGCCACCGCGCCTCCCTCATCGGTAGCCTTGCCTCCACGCAACCTCCCCGATGCCGCCACGTGCCGCCCTTCCGTCCGGAACATTTCGGGTTTTGAGGCCCAAACCCTAAAAACCCGCGCCGTGGTTTTGAGGCCCAAACCACTAAACCCGCTACCGATGGTTTTGAGGGCAAACCACCAAACCTCCTCGACGCCGTGTCATCGCCGCCTTGACCGCCCGAAGTCGCCAAGTCATCCGAGCTCCCCCGCTCGCCGCGACGCACGCCGCCTTGACTCGATCGACACGGTCCGCCACGCTCTCGCATCCGTCGATGTCCCGGATGATTGACCTCCATGGCTAGCCACCCGGCGATCCGGTCCCTCGGTCCAAGCCTCACGTCCGCCCTTCACCTCCGCGGTCCGTCGGCCCCAAGACGTCCTCCTTGGCCCCTTCACCTCACCGTCGGCTACCATCTCCGAGCTCCACACCCGCACAACACGAACCAAGAGATCGTCTTCGACACACTCCGTGTGTGCCGGTGAAACATAGCCGAAGCAGAAAAGATAAAAAAAATAGAAGGAGAATGTTGATCGTTGACAATCACTACATCACAAAACTAAACACATGTGACCTAAATCAACCATGTGTTCGCAATCTCCCCTTGATGAGTGCATTGTCAACATTCAACACAAAGAAAAAGAAGGTAGAAGATAGCATATCCAAGTGAACAAAAGCTAGACAAAAGCTAAGACAAAATCTTTGGATAGCAAACATGGAACAAAAACTTGGTTCCCAAAGACATGGGCAAAAGGCTCGACACAACCAAGCTAAACAAACGGCTAGTCCTCAAGAAGAGGTAGAACGGGCTCAACACCACTAGCATAGCTCCAAACCAATTACTTTCACACACACAAACGGCTAGACCCTCAAGATAGAGGCAAAAGGCTCAACACATCTAGCTCAAAGTGCTACTCCCCCTGGACAAATGCAGTCACCGTCTTTGTATCTTTCTCCCCCTTGTTGGCAAATGCACTAATCAAGCTATGAAATGCATGAAAATGCAATGAGGGAGCTTCAAGTTTATAACAATCCAAATGAGAAGATGCTCTAGGTAGTGTCATGACAACAAAATCAAGTGCTTAACACGGTGCTCAAACCGATCAAGAGATATAAAATATGACTTGAAAGCATTTTGATTCAGTTTTAAGCATTTTTAAAAGGTGTCCACCACAAAGAATAGCACATAGCAAAAGTAAGCTGGAAATCTACCAAGTGCTACACATGTATATCAAATGAACTACCCCAAGCAAGGTTTATACATCATGCAAAAAGACAGAGCCAACACTTGTCAAATTTTTAAAGTTATCGGAGTTGCAGTTGATTTACAAGCATTGGACAAAGCATGAGTGCGAGTGGTTATCCTCAACCGTCAGCCTTACTAATCAACCATGTCAAGCCTATGCGTGTGAGCAATCGGAAGCTTAAGACAATGGTGCGGGTCAATCACTACCAAGTTCAGGTTCAACTCAAGTGCAATGAGCGGCAATCCCAAGACTTGGATGTGGGGCCGGTATGGACCCATCTCGATCTTTTTTTCATACACTTAGCTTAGATTTCAGATTTTAGCGGATAAAAGCATGTGATCATCTAAGCAAGTGTATAACTCGGTGAATGAGACATAGTCACCTAGCATACATGATAAGCACAAAGGATCTCAACAACTTAAACATACTAGGAACTATCTCAATGGTGAACATTTTGCAAGATTCATCGTTATTAAGCAGGTTCACATGAAAAACAGCTTTGCTCATAACATATATCAATTAAGCAGAAAGAGCACAAGCTGTAAGCACCAACATGTAATTGTTACACTAAAAGCGAGCATAGTCTCATTGTGATCAATATAAACAAGAAGCTCAAAATGCAATAGTGTACATGATGGATGCAATATGATACAAAATGATGCACAAAACAAAACAAACCTAACACTACAACTGTACATCAACTACAAAAACTACCCCTCAAAAAGGATAGCAAACTCCCAACTCCCCCTCAACCAAAGACACCTAGCAAAAGAAAACTAGGAAACAAAAGGGCACAAAGGCTAGCATGGCATATAATACACAAGACAACACATGCTATAAAGGATATAAAAGCATGATACAAGTATAATACATGCAAGCAATATACAAGTGAGCAAATGAACAACTATCTCATACCACAAGTAGGAAAATCATAAATGTACAAGGCATGAGTGTATATGATAGCTCACAGACTGTGTGTAGGTGTCACAATAAGGCACATGCCTCTTGGAGGCCATCAAAGTGGTGTAGACAACCATCAAGTCTTGATCACACCACGACAAAGAATCAAGTTCCACCAAGCACGTGTTCTCCACCCCATGTCCTCATACCTATACATGAGAGGACAAAGAAACCCAAGTCTTGGATCCCAAAGGGTTAACAAGCATAAACTTGGGAACCCAAGACTTAGTCACCTACATCATTGGAAAAACATGGGATGAGCAAATGGCACAACACTGGGGTTAGTAAACTTGGAAGAATACCAGTGTTGACCATCTTGCCCAAGATAGACGTTAGGCACAGCAAACATCCCATGACCCTTCTTCCCAAAGTGCTCACCACGCACAACAAAGTGTGGTGCACTCCTCCTGCCAAACTCAAAACTCCCAAAGCGAGGATCAACATCCACTCGCGGAGCACGACCACCACGGGGTCTCACAAACTGTGGCCTAGCCCTCCGAGGCCTCCTACCTCCCGGCCTAGCAAACCGCGCGCCTCGAACCGACCGCACACCCCTCTCATACATGCCAAGTGGTGGGTGATACAAGTCGCGGTTCTCAAACGCAACCTGACGCCTAGCATCCCTCTTCCTCCTAAAGCAAAACTCAAACAAGTGACCATCTCTCTGGCAATACTCACAGTGATACCTCACCTCTCTCTTGGGTGGTTGTTGGTTCACTCTCTTGGGTGGATGGTTCACTCTTGTTGTGGCCTTGGCTCTAGGAAGGGTTTCCTCAGGGATCTTGGGCAAAGTGTCAAGTGGGTTCTTGAGGTGGTTTGGTTTAGGAAGCCACACTTGTTTGGGCGGTGGAGTCTTTGGGGTCTCTTGGAGAATGCCATTTTGTACAATGGACTTCGTAGGCTCAGGTGGGGTGATCTTGGTCAACTTAGGAGTGTTTGTGGGTTTCTCACTCGGGCTCAAACCACTACCTTGACCAACCTTGCCATAGATTACTTCACCCTTCCCACCTATTGCAAAGCCTAATCCCGTTATGTCGGGTCCCCTCTTGAACTTGACTCATCATCATGCCAAGCTGTGGCTCTCCACTAGACACCCAACTCAGGACAGAGCGAAGGTACTTGTTCTCCTCTTCGACTCTCCCCTTGTCATGCCTACAAGACATGACCTCCATCTCCAAAGCTTCACACTTAGCACACTTCAGCACGGTGCTATCTGAGCTGTCCTTCTCAAGCACAACAAGCTTGGCAGCCTTCTCTGCCAACTCAGATTGCAAGCCTGGACAAGACTTGCATGCACTCAACAACATAGGCTTAGCCTTCAGCTCAACATGCTCATCTAGCAAAGCAGAGTACTTGGATTGCAAAGACATGATGCTAGACATATGCATAGCACAAGCATCACACTCCGTCTCATCAGACATCTTCACGGGCTTCCTAGCCAACTCTAACTCCCTCATAGCTACCTCCCACTTCTCCTTGTACTCCTTCCTCTCCTTAGCTACTCGCTTGAGCGACTTCTCTTGGCACACAAGCGCATCGCCCAAAGAGTCAAGTTCATCGGTGAGGGATTCGATAGTGGGTGGTACCTTAGGGGAAGAGTCGCTGCCGTGTGGCTCAACGCTGTCGGACACCGCTCCGTCGAGGGCCATGGTGCAGAAGCCCCCGTGCTTGGAGTTGGCGACGAAGCAAAGTCCGTTCAGATTTTCCTCGATCTTGCGCTCGGGCTCCTCGTCGCTGGAGGAAGCTTGCCCGTCGTTGTCGAGGTCGCTGAGTGAGGCGAAGAAGGCGTCCTTGTTCTCCTTGGCACGCTTGAGGTACTTCTTCTTGATCGCCTCCTTGTCGAAACCCTTCTTGGACTTGTGCTTGCCGACGGTGTACTCGCGCTTGTCCTTGAGCTTGTCGGAGTAGTACTTCTCCGGGAGTACTTGTCCTTGCTCTTCTTGGGGCACGCGGCGACGAAGCGGTCCGATCGCCGCACTCAAAGCATCCTCCCTTGGGACCACCCGCCATGCCGACGATTCAAGCGGTTGTTGTGGAACCGCGAGAATCGGCCGATGACGAGCCACCATCATCGCCCCCAATGCACTCCAAATCTGCTCCTTCGTCACGCACACCAAAGAAGACAAGGCAAAAGAGACTGTGATGGGTTAGCGTAAGAACCGAACCGCCCTTACCAGAGACGAGTGCAACGCTCGGGCGCAGATGGGTTCTTGAGCTTCGCCGATCCGGGCCTCGATCTCTCGAGGACTTGAGCTTTGTGTAAAGCTCGTCGGGTGTGACGGTGTCGTAGTTGGCGGACTTCATGATCGCGCACACCTTCACATCCCACACCTTCCGATCCAAGGCGCATAAGAGCCGCAGACGCCTTCTCGCGTGATCATCAAGCCTCTCCGAAGGCTTGTTCGCCCGCCAGCCTTGTTGCGCATCGTCCGAAACCCGGCAAAGAGAGAATCGATGGACTCGCCATCAAGTTGGATTAGGTTGTTGTACTCTCTCTTGTAGGTCTCATATAGGCGGGCCTTCACTTATGGGGTTCCCTCGTGGTAACTCTCAAGTGTCCTCCACACCTCACGAGCGCCTCACAAGTGGCAACTCTCTCAAACTCGTGATTTTTGAGGCTAGAGAACAAAACGCTCCTCGCTTCTGGGTTGTTGGCATTGTGTTGGGCTATTTGTTCCTCACCCACTCGGCGGCTAGCACTTGGTAGTTCTCATCCTCGACAATCTCCCACACTCTCCAATCCATCCCCATAAGGTGTGCTTGCATCTTAATCTTTCAATAGGGATAGTTGGTGCCATCGAACTCAGGAGGTTTGCCAAAGTGGCGAAAGCACGATCCATGTCGCCTTCTTGCGGATCACGGACCGATTAGGGTGGAAGTGATCCTAACCGGCTCCGATACCAATTGAAGGACCGAAACGGCGACCGAGAGGGGGTGAATGGGAGCCTCGATTTTTCCTTTTCAATTTTGGGTCATCGGCTCAACCCCCAACCTCAAAAAGCGAACTCACAAAGAAACGAATGATACACGTGCTGGCGGTAGCAAGATATCAAACGCAAGAGTTAGGCACAACGAGTTCAACTAAACAAAGCAGATCGAATCGAGCTCGAAGCGGACAATCTAAGGATAAAACGATAAGCACGGAATTACACGGCTCGGACAAATAGGGCGCAAGGCCTTCATCAAGACCACGTTGCTTGTCCTGCAAAAACTGAGCACGCAAGATAGATACTGAACCCAGCTGAACTGTAGGAAGCAGAAAATCATTTACATTTTCATTTCTTGAATTAATGAGCATGCCATGAATGCTTCCTGTAGAATAAAAGTGACACTACACAAATTTATTTCTCAAGTCATTCACGAGCTGCTCAATCAAGCTGTTCACTACCAACACAAGCGCATTCACCAACAGCACACGCTAGCACACGCAGTGGAGGGCCTGCACTCCGACCTGCTGAAACTGACGAACGCGAACAGGGTCTGCACTGCCACCTGCGATTGTTGTGCTCGAGCTAGACACGAACAGAGAAGGAAACACTGAGCAGAGGCTGCACTGCCTGGTTCCCGGGCTGCAAGCACGAACGACGAAGAACAGGTATCAAAGAAGTAGGACAACCTGGGCACGAGCGAGCATCCTCTCGATGCTGAAATTGCCGCTTGGGCTCTCGATGCTGAAATTGCCGCTTGGGCAAGCTGCTTACTGGCTGAATCAAAACCGGACACCAACGAACGGAAACCAAAGTCACACACAGATATCCATGAAAAGGAGAGCAGTCGGTTCTTGCTGCTTTCGTCGCTGGGGACAAACCGGCCAGAGCCACCGGCGTCAACGAACAACGCCGCTCTCAACGAGCATGCACAGCACCAAGGTGCTCTGCGCTTGTGGCGCTGCTGCTGACTGACGACGCACAGATCGAAGTAAAGAACAGAGCCCCGACGGCAAGAACGCAGAGAAAAAAAACGCAGACAAAATTAACTGAAGAAACGAACTAAAACTCCATAGATCGAGCCCAAATTTCACACAGAAGAAATTTACCCTGGGACAAAACAGATTCCCAAATATCTCCGCCTGGGATTAACTCGAACTCCTGAAAACTTAGATCACAGCCATGGCGAAAATAGGAGAAAATGAAGAACAGTGAAACAAAAAATCACAGCTTCAAAGAGATAAAGCCCGGAGGGCACCGGCAGCTTTGGGGCTGCCCTTCCCCACTCCAAAATCACAGATTCACAGGGACGAATTTTAGCTACGAATTTCACCTGTGGACCTCTCTCACAAGAACCCTAGCTAGAAGGGGAAAAACGAAAATGAAAGAGGCTAGGAGGATGAAGGGGTATGCCTCGCTAAATAGCCCCAATTCCCTCTCGCCTAAACTACCCCTAAGATACATGAGTCGATTTTGTAACCCTAAGGCTATTTTGGTCGACTCGGTAATCTTTCGATCCGACGGCCACCGCGCTCCCTCATCGGTAGCCTTGCCTCCACGCAACCTCCCCCGATGCCGCCACGTGCCGCCCTTCCGTCCGGGCCGAACATTTCGGTTTTGAGGCCCAAACCCGCTGAAACCCGCGCCGTGGTTTTGAGGCCCAAACCACTAAAACCCGCGCCGATGGTTTTGAGGGCAACCACCAAACCTCCTCGACGCGATGTCACCGCCGCCTTGACCCCGCCGAAGTCGCCAAGTCATCCGAGCCCCCCGCTCGCCGCAGACGCCGCCGCTCTTGACTCGATCGACACGGTCCCCGCCACGCCCTCTCGCATCCGGCCGATGTCCCGTGATGTCGCCCCTCCATGGCTAGCCACCCGGCCATCCGGCCCTCGGTCCAAGCCTCACGCCCGTCCTTCACCTCCGCGGTCCGTCGGCTCCCCTAAGACGCCCCTCCTGGCCCCTTCACCTCACCGTCGCCTACCATCTCCGAGCCCACACCCGCACAACACGAACCAAGAGATACGCGTCTTCGACACACTCCACGTGTGCCGTGAAACATAGCCGAAGCGTAAAAGATAAAAGAAAATAGTTTAATGAATGTTGACCGCTGACAATCACTACATCACAAAACTAAACACATGTGACCTAAATCAACCATGTGTGTGTTCGCAGATATACCTCCCCGCCCCCTACATATATATGCACGGCTGAATTAGCAAGCACTCAATGCAAATTAATATGAGGTCACAAATTTTACAAGCCGTAGAAATGTTAAATATAACATAGTTTTTAAATGACGATATTGATTCAAATAGTTCAAACAATACATACATAATATAAATAAACTCTGCTGGTCAAGAGTATAAAGGATAATACTGGTAGAAAGTAACTAGTAGTCGTATATTTGTCTGATGTCTTCTTGTTGGAACCATGCATATATATTTTTCATTATCTAATTAAAAGAAGCAACCATTTGAGAGGAGGGAGGTCTCACCTAAATGTCCTTTAGGATTTCCAAAAGCATAAGCTGGATGCCATGGATATATAGCTAGCTAGCTAATCTTTTCCAGCAGGGTGGTCTGGCCCGGACTATTAAAATGCACATCATCAGCCCAACCGTACCATTCGGTGATCAGCAGATCGAGTCATCAAACATCATCAGTTCATGTATGTCGCCTTGCTCTATTAATTTCTTTATGCATGCATTCTAGTATAATAATAATCTATTCTAGGCACGCACGGGAAAGTTTTGGAACAGGAGCCATCTCCTACAAGCTGGAACAAACAGATATAGCATCTGCTGACTGGGGGGGGGTGGAGATGGAGACAACGCATGCGCTGCATTCGTTGGGTGGCTCTCCAACCACTACGTACTCCATATGCGGGCTATGCCTAACTCGATCCCCAGCTTTTATATATGGCATCAGCATGCCTCATCTTCATCTCCGGTGAAAACCAACCTTGGAATTGAACTGATCTAGTAGTTGTGAAAATAATAATAATAAAAAAAAGTGTTGTAGTAGTGGTAAGAAACAGCATGATTAGCAGCTGCCGGCCGGATCTTCCTTTGCTGCCGCCGCCCGTGTTGAGAACTTGAGATCGAGCCGAACGAATCCCTCGAGACGGCCCGTCAGCCCATGGCCCAACAACGTTTTATTCCTGCAAAGCAAACGGCATCGTGCAGTCTGGTCACAGCCCAGTGGCAGATTTCGTCCCTCGGCATCGTGCAGTCTGGTCACAGCCCAGTGGCAGAGCCTGCGAGGTGGGCTGCCCGTGGTGGCCCATATTTTTATTTTGTTTGTTTACAATCTGCGTTCCGAGATTTTACAAATTAGATCCATTGGATATATATAATAGTGGATACTTATTTATGCATTCAATATATAACACTTTGTTTTTTTTTTGAAACTAACACTTTGTTGTTCCGGTTGCGCAACTACGTTTTTCCTTTTTATTTTTTATTAAAAATAATATTTAGAGTTGTCCAAAGTCAAGATATCTTAAGTTTGATCAGATTAATTTATAGAAAATATTACTAATATTTATAATACCAAAATAATGTCTTAGATATGATAGGAAATAATATTTTTTATGGTGAACTTATTTATTATAGGTTGACTTGGGTCAAATCGGGGATTGATTTATTTTGGGCATTACATAGCTTATTAGTAATAGTATCTATAACTTGTCTATACCTACTAATAAAAGAGAAAATTTTCAGTACCAACTCTTTTTTTCATCTTTTTCTGCCACCGTTTTCTGTCTTTTTTTCACCTTCCGTAATTCCGTACGGACAAATTTGCCCCTGTGATAAGTTCCTTTCCTCACCTCTCTCTGTCCCGGTCTTTTCCCCATCCTCCCGGCAGAAACCGCCGCCGCCGTCGTCCCCAATCCCGACGGCGACCATCTCCGCGCCGCCGTGGAGGCCCGGCTCTGGGGCCTGGTGTCGCGCTACAGTGGGCGGTTCCCGCACTACGAGGTGAACAACGAGATGCTGCACGACGCCTTCTACCAGCAGCGTCTGGGCGACGACATCAACGCGCACATGTTCCGGGAGACGGCGGCGATCGACCCGGCGCCGGCGCTGTTCGTGAACGACTACAACGTGGAGAGCGCCAACGACCCCAACGCGACGCCGAGAAGTACGTGGCGCTGGTCTCGGACCTGCAGCGGCGGGGCGCGCCCGTGGGAGGGATCGGCGTGCAGGGCCACGTGACGCACCCGGTCGGGGACATCATCTGCGACGCGCTCGACAAGCTCGCCGTCACGGGCTTGCCCGTCTGGATCACGGAGCTGGCCAGCTCGTCAACGCCGACGGCAAGTACACCCAGGCTGGCAACATGTTCGCGGGCCTCCGCCGGGAGTGGACATCCCGCGCGCGCGGGAAGGTGGACAGCAACGGCAACTTCAAGTTCAGGGGCTTCCACGGCACGTACCAGGTGCTGCTTACCACGGCAGCCGGGGAGGTGAAGAAGAGGACGTTCGACGTCAAGAAGGGGATGCGCCGCTCGTGCTGGACATGGATTTCTAGCTCCACCGTACACAATGATTCGCCACCGGAGGTTACGATTTACGAAAAGGATTAGTACGATCTACATAGTACTTATACATTTGTATACAAAGTGTGGTGTGTATACTGGGATTGGGGTGAAGCGTAGACATTACAATGGTGAAGAAAGTATGAGTCTTTAGCGCCGGAGTGTGTAGATGATTGTTACTATTGTACTCTGTATTTATTAAGACAGACTGCAGTAAATAAATGAAAAAATTTATCATTTTTATACACGTCAATACACACATTTCTAATTTCTTAGCGAATGTGTGCACGTAACGACCTTCCCTTCGCTCCTCCAGTACGAGCCTTGACGAGCTCCGCGCGCCATCTCCCGTAGTCCTCGTCGTCCTCTGCTCATTCTCTAGGTAGAAGAGGGCTCAGATTATATTAAAAACTTTTTCAGGGTTCCTGATGCTTATATGCTAGAGAGGGAGAATTTTTAGATCCAGCCTTCATTGTTTTCTAAGAAGTTTAGGGGTCCTGATGCATATGTGTTATTCTATTTCAGCTTTATTTCGAAAATGATTTGATTTCTATGCAAACTTTGAAAATTCATAACTTGAGATTTAGAGCTCCGTTTTGAGTGAACCAAATTTTGTTGTGGCAAATTTGGAAGAAATTTCCGTGTTTTTTATTATTAGGTATAAATATGACAATGTGGTGCTACAGTAAAATATGCTAATGATAAATACATTATGCTTATAAATCCGTTTGGCGTATTATTGGCGTATTCGAAAACTCAATGTCTATGTGACACCCCTAAATTATTGTAGGTGAACATAATGATTATTTTTCTTCAATCTATTCGTAACTATATGGTATATTTTTTTAACCCATGTCCCGTAGCAACGCACGGGCATATTTCTAGTAATAACTAATATTTCTACACTGTTGAGGTGAATTGGAGTGCAAAATTTTACAGATTTTCATCCAATTCTGCCTTTACGTATGTGGATTGATGTAAATATGAGTACAGCTAAAACAAGCCTAGATAAGAGTCTAGCAAAAGCGCTAGCTCTAGCTGTCGTT